>JAVJIF010023026.1:0-111530 GCA_038442645.1 Agave tequilana | reverse complement strand
CACCATCATCAAAAGGACATCGGTTTATTTTGGCAATAACCTATTACTTCTCTAAATGGGCCGAAGCCATCCCTTTCAAGGAGGGTAAAATCGTCTAACGTGATCAAGTTCGTGAAACATCACGTTATTTACCGTTTCGGTGTTACCTCGGCGAATCGTCCATGACAATGGACCTCAGTTCATCAGCTAGGCTTTCCAGAGATTCTGCGCTAAGTTCAGAATCCAGAGTGTGTCCTCAACGGCATACTATCTGCCGCTAATGGCCTCGCAGAAGCTTTCAACAAGACTATTGGGAAGCTTCTCAAGAAGTTCGTCCGAAAAGTCAACGAGACTGGACGGACAAGTTGGGTGAATGCTTATGGGCTTACGCACAACTGTGCGAACCCCGACTAAGGCTACGCCATTTTCTTTGGTCTTGGGTTTGCCATTGGTGATTAAGAATCTAGTAATGGAGATGAACAGAAGAAAAAGAACTCTTTTCTTGAAAACCCTAAATAAGTACGCTCAGAGAAGAGAGGGTATCTCTCTGACTGTTGCCATTTTAGGCACAAGGGATTCGCGAAGATACGCAGCGCGTGGCTCGATTAGTTCTGCAGCGAGTCATCGCTTGACGCGTGAAGAAATCATTTTGATGATTCACGAAGATCATGCGCCATGACTCTGCAGCGAGTCATCGCTTGACACGTGGAACAGATCATTTAATGAAACCGGGAAATCCGCGCGCCAAAAGGTGAAATCCCGTCGGTTCCCTAGGCCAACTGGCAGTGCAAATCATGACATGGCACGGATTCGCACCGACGGTCGCGTCTCTTCGATGGACATGCCCCGTCATCACCGCCATAAATGCATTCAAAAAGTCGCGTTCTCTAAGAAGTTCGCGTCTTTCCAGCCCGGCTGAATATCGCGTCTGCTTTATGGAAGATCAGTCGCGTTTTTCATTTCCAAAAGACGCACCCCATGAAAAGTCGCGTCTGTAAAGCAGTACTATCTCTGCTCTTCAAAAAGAACTGGCGTTCAGTCCTTGCTTCTGCAAATCAGTTCAACAGTACACTGGCACAAGCAGACGATCGTCCACTCCTGGCTTAAAGCGCGTCCATGACAGACTAAAAGCAATCGGGGAGGTTTAGACTGTGATCTAGACACTCAACATGATCAACTCTGGTGGCCTCAAAGAGTTCAACAGTACACTCACAAAGACCAACTCAGATAAGATCAAACCCGGAGCATTAACAGTCCAGTCATAGAGGTGAATTCAGCTAAAATCCAAAGTATTTCGAAATCCGTCCATTTAACTGCGGGAATATCGAAAACTTTGGAGGGGGTTCTGTAGGCTGTCTAAAAATTACTAAAAGACAAGCCATTAAAAAGCAGAGTTTCAATTCTAGACGCGAAGGCTCAGCACCAAGGCGCGAGGGCTCGACACCCGCGTCTCAACATCAAGGCGCGTGGGCTCGACACCCGCGTCTTAGCACCAAGGCGCGTGGGCTCGACACCCGCGTCTTACCACCAAGGCGTGTGGGCTCGACACCGCGTCTACCACCAAGGCGCGTGGGCTCGACACCCGCGTCTTACCATCAAGGCGCGTGGGCTCGACACCCGCGTCTCAGCATCAGGCGCGGTGGGCTCGACAACCGGCGTCTCAACATCAAGGCGCGTGGGCTCGACACCCGCGTCTCAACCTCAAGACGCGTGGGCTCGACACCCGAGTCTCGCGCCTCGGTTATAACCGCCCGGTTATTGGGCAGTCACCGCCCACATAGCGGGGAAGTGGGAAAGTTGGCCCCTCATCATGGAGCATTTTTAGGGGGCACGTTCACTCCCTAGGACCTATATAAATAGCCTCGTTTGCTATGAGGTTAAAAAAAAAAATGAGAGAAGAGAGGGGATAGACACAAGGGCGATCAGAAAGCATCTGGCATCAGAAGATCACAGAGAGAGACAGACCGAGACATGAGAGAGCTCAACTCTTCGTCAAGCTTGCTGCGTACAAGCTGCTCTTTGCCTACCTTCTCTTTGAGAGTTTAGTAGACAGAGCTGTGCTACTCCCTCTACCAGCCAAAGAGAAGATTCCATGACGATCCCGACGGTCATCGGTCAACGGAGAATAAGATTCACTCTCCACCACCACACGAAGAACCCAGCACTAAACAAAGAGAGGATTCAAGACTCAACATCCTCCCTCCCTTGTAACTGGAAGGAAAAAAAGCAGTTTTGTTGTAATTTTTCATCTTATTCAAGGAAATTTTTACAGTAAAGACCTCTTTCCCTTTTTTCTGGCGCGTACACTTTGGATGTTACGACAAACCCAAGAAACGTGACACTGGCTACCCCTAGGAAAGATTTGGTGAGATTCATATCAATTGATGCGCTATCATGATGTCAATTACTGTCTTCAGATCTTCTATGTGATCACTTTTGGCATGGTTTTTCACTGCAATATCGTCCATTTAACATTCTACTGTTTTGCATATATGCTCATAGAAGATTATATTCATAGCTCTCTGATATGTCTTCCTCACATCCTCAATCCGAAGGGCATCACAAGTAACAATACACCCCTAGTGGTGTTCTGAAGATGTATGCTTCTCATCATCATGATACATCTTAATTGATGTATCTAGAGAATCCATCAATGAAAGACATCCGTTCAAACTCATACGTGTTGTCAATCATGACATCCGTGATTGCAAGGGGGAACTCATCTTTAAGACAAGTTTCATTTAGATCACGAAAATCAATGCAAACCCAGATCTTCTCATTCTACTTGGTGACGGGGACGATTTTAGCTACCCAGTCGGGTGTTGTTCTTCCTAATGAAACTGGAGTCTATAAGTTTCTTGACTTCCATTGAATCGCTTCCATAATTGCTGGCAAAACTGTTATTATTGCTGCTTGACAGGCTTTACGTCCGGATTGATGTTGAGGCGATGCATAGCTACCGAGGATCAAGCCCAGGCATATCTTCGTAGTTCTAAGCGAAAACATCTATATACTCTTGCACGAGAGATATTAGATCTTCTTCTTGGGAGGTGATAAGATTTCGCTTATGAAGATGGGTTTAAGATTAGTCTCATCTCCCAAATTGATCTGAATTACCTAATCCTCTGTAGGTGGTTCACATTGTTCAAAGCGAATATCCCAGAGAGTATTTAGGTATTTGATCTAAGGATCTGTGTCTGACTGGATTATTTGTTCATATCCATCTTCGGATGGCTTGTTGAAACGATGTTTACCGAAAGGTCTTTGAAGCTGTTGCCAATACTGACATCTGACTCCCACGATGACGTGCCTAACGAGTGGTTGTGATATAATGACTCTTCAGACTCAGAGGCTGACGGGATTGGAGTTGACACATACCCAACCCTCTGCGAGTTCAGTGATAATAATCAAGGGCTTTCCCTTTTGGAACAAAGGATCGAAGCACTGTTCGTCTTCCTTTGCCAAAGTTCAAGCCAAGATCACTTGATAGGTCATACCCCATGATCTCCATCATTTTGAGTACATTTGGCTCATAATGAGAGTACTGAGGGGTTCATCCTCGCTTTTCGAGTTTTCATGAATCATTGATTTGCACTCGACTCTTCTGGAAAAATATTTATTTTTGACTTTTTCGTCTTGATGGGACCTCAAAGAAGGATCCTTGTGCATGACTAACGCTTGATACGCCATGAAAGATGATCTTACTGGTACATGTAATGATGTCAGGCATCTATTACTGACCAGGGTGATCATCTACATCAGTACTAGTATCTGATGGTACGAAATCAGAAGCAAACACAAAAAAAATAAGCAAAATCTAACTCTTCATTAATATACCACTCGCTTACATCATTGGCTATGTTATTAACATCGAGCTTATTAATACTCATTACAAGAGGTTTCAGCTCCCAAAGACATTCTTCTTCTGCCTCTGGCTTGACATCAACTTTATTACTAGAATCTAGTTCCTTTCGCTGGGGATTCTCGTCTACTTTCAGAGAATCCTGGTACAGGAGGGAGTATATAAAGTAGTTCTATACCCCCCTTAAATGGACGCCTTTCGATGATCAACATTCAGACTTTTCCATCTCCTTTAACATACTTCATGACTTGATGGAGAGTAGAGAGGATGATAGAATTGTGATGAATTCATGGTCGGCCTAGCAGCAAGTTATACGAAGTGTCGGCGTCAATAACATAGAACGTCACCTCGGATCTTAGGTCCCCAATCTGGCATTTGAGTTTGATCTTCCCATCGGGCGTGTACCATTGACGTTGAATCCATAGATGGTAGTTTGAGTGGTGCTCAATTGATGGGTGGGGATTCCCAAGTGCTGCTGACCCAATGGGGCATGATGCTCAACACGGATCTTGGATCCACCTGAATGCAGCTCACCTCAGATGATCTAATATACCCTATGAAGTACAGAGGCCTATTATGCTTCCCCTTAACCTGCATGTTGTGTGGAGTGAAGGTTATGCAGGGGACATGTTGAGAGGCGTGGAGGTATTTTTTTTCATCTTCCTCCTCTGTTGTAGCCAGAATCCGGGCCATGAAGGCCTCAGTATCGGCTAAAGTTTCTCTCAGAGCTTCTCTTGTTGACTTGGATAGTCTCGGGGCTCATGGAAGGTGATACTGGTCGGGATGTGCCCAACTGAGCCTAAACAAGAAAGCAATAGAGTGCTGAAGATCCCTCTGCTTTGTCTTTTGGGAGAGTTTTAGCGTATCGAAGCTCCTTTTGCTTCACCACGGGTTGCTTTTGGATTGCTTGGCTGGCTTTTGGGGGGTTTAAGTGGATTTGCTACCATTTTATCATACTCTTCAAGTACGACTGATCTGAATGAGTTCCTACTACGAGCGGTGCATTCGGTTCTATAGCAAGGACGATTGTCTCCTCCTCTAAATATGCGACATCGATTTTTGCTTCTTAGAGGAAGCACACACCACATTGCAAGGTGAGGCTTTTACTTTGCCTCTGGATCTCCTGTTAGTAACAGTAGTGGCCTTCCATGAGGTTGAGATGAATCCACATGATCTCTCCTTGAGGAGTATGAGCAGTACGAGACCTTTCTCCCGCTGGTGGTTTGAATCTATATTGACCATTCTTAGTTTCCCTTTCGGGATGGGACTACTCCGGCTGGCATGGGAGGTTGTACCCTGAACTGAAGAAATATCATGTTAGATGTTACCTTCTTCTGTTCTGGGAGGAGCTTGAGCACCTCTGCATCAATCAAAATTTGGAGGATGTCTTTGAAGAAATATAACTCTTGGTTGGGTGCCTCAGTATCCTGTGATACAAGCAGTAATTGGGGTTGTCGGTCTTGCCCATCTCCTCAGGACGTCTAGCTTCAACAAGCTTCAGTCTGTTGCTTTTGTTGAGTAACTTGAACAATGAATCAAAATGTTTGTCCTTGAAGGAGTACTGCTTATTAGCGTGTGGCTGGTTTAAAGAACTACCACCTCTAGCAGGTTGGGGCTTAGTGGGAGACTTCATTTTTGTGGCCAGTGTGTCCTTTTTTTTAGCTAGAAAAGATGCTTCTAGCGTGCCTTGTCGACTTCTTGGGTTTGGGCTTGTTCTTCTACCTTAACCCTGGTGATAATCTCCTCTGCTTGCGTAACTTCCTAGACCAATTGCTTTCAGGCACGACTTTTAGCTACTCCTATCTGAGGTAGGAGTGAGGTTTGCAAATTATGGTGGTATGTTTCACCAAGGTGGCCTAGGTCATGCCATTAGAACATCGGAGTGCCATATTCCAAAATCTCTTTACAAATTCTTTAACTGACTCTCTTTCCATTCTCGTCATCAGGAAAGTTGGCATGGCAATCTCCGAATCATCTTTGAAGAAATGGGTGAGGAAAAGCTTCTCTAGATCACCCAGTTCTTGATAGAACCTTCTGAGAGTTTCATGAATCATTCAAAGTAATCCCTTTAAGGGTACAAAGAATAAACATACCAAAATACCATCATTTGATACTACATTGCCGTCTGAGATTTGAAGTAGTATATATGCTGGTCTGGTGGCCCCTTGCAGTCAAAGGCTTGTAGGGTTGGAGCTTTGAATTTAGGAGGATACAGGATAAGATCCCACTCAGCCGGGTACGGCCAGACCACTCCTGCTTCTTGGAGGCCTTTCCGATTGGCGAGGGCCTCCAGGCGTTGCTCCAGTTTGCTCAGCATTTAGAATGGGTAACTCTCCTTCTCTAAATTAACCTCCTCTTCAGATGGAGGCTTGGATGGCTTAGAGTTGAAATGTTTTTCATCTTCAGTATGTGTAGAAGATGAGCTCTCCCCTTTTTTTTCTTTGCCCTTGGACTTCTTGGAAGGAGTATTGGCCTTCGGCTTCTTCTTTTTATCCTTAAGCAATTGCGAAAGCATCTGCTTGAGGGTGTCAATAGATTCTTATTGAGCATGAATCATATCGAGCTGCTCCCTCTGGACTTGGGCTTGCTGTTCAAAGCGCCTAGCAATTTCTTCAGGAGTCATTGCCATATCGCGAAGGCTTCTTTCTCTACGGAAGAGTTTGAGGCCTATGATTCCACAATGGTATAGTATGCCTCACTTACTTCAATGCCCCAGGCTAGGGCGTTGTAGTTCATTAGGGCTATTACACCAGTCCGAGTGCGGGTATGCTGGTACACTCCTTCCAGCTCGGTGTCAGACTTGTCAGAGCTGACTATCAGCTGCTTCCCCTTAGTTCTGCTTAGTGTAATGCTTGGACTCACTATGTTTGCCGTAAACTCAGGGTACTCCATGTCAAAGAAGGTTCTCTTCATGCGTGAGCGACACCTTTTGGCCGAGCGGGAGACTGGCATTGATGATAATCGGTTCAACACTGACTGTTTGCTTACATGCGAGTTGAAGTGGCATTTAGAGATCACCGCTGTGATGAGCTATTCATAGTAGCATTATGGAGTGATTTGAAAACACTCCTCTTCTTTGTACTCTTAGATATGTTAGAGGGGGATCGAAGAGACCAGTCTCAATTCTATGAGGATGAGGACTTTTCAGATCCTTTCTGACCTGAGCTATCAGAGAGTGAATGTTAACCTTACGTCACAACTCTGAGACACAAGTCTCAGTGGTGCAAGGTTCAGAGGCGCGGAGTTCACGTTCTGTAGGATAGACGCGGCTCTTGCATTTTGGCTTTGAGACGCGGGTCTAGTGTCTCCGCTTAGAAGAGACGCGAACCTCGCGTTGCTAATTGTCGCATTTGTCTGGCAACACATAAGAAAACGCGAACTTCATGAGTCTCACGTTCTGATGTAGAGACGCGGGTCTCATGTCTTTGAGAAGAGACGCGGACCTTCGCGTTGCTGAATGTCACATGTGCAAGGTAGGGCTTCAGAAACGCGAGCCTCTTGAGCTCTGTATTTTGGTATCCAGACGTGAACTTTGCATGTCAGATGCAGTCAGAAGAGACGCGAGTTTGAGCCTCGTGTCCTGCATCTGTTGAACAGATGGTTTTTCCAGCTTCTTCCAGCTGTTGGCGACGTGCGTAATGCCTTTGTTGACGTTCAACATTCCGGTTACGCTTCACGAGTTATTGAGGACCCCGGTAACCTGGTGCTGAGGGATATTGAGAGGAGGGGCATGGCAAGATTGACCTTCAACAATGTTGGCCTCGCGGGTCTCGTGGAGACGTTGACGTAGGACACACGGACGATGTAGCTAGAAATGGCGCTGTTTGCGCGGGCCATCCTTGGGGAAGTCTTTGAAGAGACTTGAGAGCAAAATCTCTGAGGAGACCTTGTGGTATTATCGCGCCACTCTGGAGCTCTTGAAGCCAGAAGAGAGAAACTCCTCGTACTTTGCCTGCTCATCTCTCATGGCATATCAAAGTGTTAGTGATACGCAAGAATCCTTCTTCTTTGAGGTCCCAGCAAGACACAAAAGTCAAAAACTGATCCTTTTCAGAAGAGTCGAGTCCAAACCAATGACTTGCGAAGACTCAAAAAGCGAGACCGAACTTACTCAGTTCTCTTATTACGAGTCAAATGTACTCAAGATGATGGAGAACATGGGGTATGACCTAACAAGTGGTCTTATCATAAACTTCGGCAAAGGAAGGAGAACACTGTTTCGATCCTTCGTTCCAAAAGGAAAAGCCCTTGATTATTATCATTAAACTCACAGGGGGTTGGGCTATGTATCAACTCCAACCCCGTCGCCTCTGAATCTGAAGGATTATCATATCATAATCACTCGTTGGGCACGTCATCTTGGGAGTCAGATGTCAGTGTCGGTAACATCTTCAAAGACCTTTCGGTAAACATGGTTTCAACAAGCCACCCAAAAGATAGAGATGAACAAATGATCCAGTCAGATATAGATCCTTGGATCAAGCACCTAAATCTCGCTGGGATATTCTCTTTGAATAACACGAACCACCTATAGAGGATAAGGTAACCTGGGTTAATCTGGGAGATGAAGCTAATCCTAAGCCCATCTTTATAAGCGAAAGCTTATCACCACTCGAGAAGGAAGATCTAATATATCTTGTGCGAGACTATATAAATGTTTTCACCTGGAGCTACGAAGATATGCCTGAGCTTGACCCCCAGGTGGCTATGCATCGCCTTAATGTAAATCTAGATGCGAGGCTCGTCAAGTAACAGCAACGACGGTTCTGTCCAGAGATAATGGAAACGATCCAGTCAGAAAAGTCAAGAAGTCTTATAAACTTGATTTCATTAGGGAAGAACAACACCCTGATTGGGTGGCTAATATCATACCCATCACCAAGAAAAATGAGAAGATCTGAGTTTGCATTGATTTCCATGATCTGAATGAGGCGTGTCCTAATGATGAGTTCCCCCTTCCAATCATGGATGTCATGATCGACAACACGTGTGGGTTTGTACGGATGTCCTTCATGGACGGATTCTCTAGATACAATCAAATTAAGATGTATCCTGATGACGAGAAGCATACATCCTTCAGGACAACACTAGGGTATATTGCTATACTGTGATGCCCTTTAGATTGAAAATTGTGGGGCGCAACATACTAGAGAGCTTCGAATGCAACTATCCACGAGCATATATGTAAAATAGTGGAATGCTACGTAGACAATATTGTAGTGAAAAGTTGTGCCAATGGTGATCACATAGCAGACTGAAGACAGTATTCGATATCATGCGGGCGCATCAATTGAAAATGAATCCCACCAAATCCTTCCTAAGAGTAGCCAGCGAGAAATTCCTTAGGTTTATCATAACATCCAAAGGAATCCACCTCAATCCAGAGAAAGTACGCGCGTTCAGAAGATGCAACCTCCAAAGAATCTTAGAGAGTTTAGAGGATTGCAAGGGCAACTGCCTATATCAGTGGTTATCTCAAATCTCTCAGGACGATGCCAACCCTTCACCAAATTGATGAAGAAGGGTATTCATTCATCTGGGACAATGCTTACCAACAAGCGTTCGAGGAAATCAAGCAGTACCTCACGCATCCACCTGTCTTTACAGCTCCAGTGTCAGAAAACCTTTCCTGATATACGTTCGAGCTATGGATCATTCTCTAGGAGGTTTGCTAGCCTAGAATAATGATCAGGGATACGAGCAGGCAATCTATTACCTGAGTAGAACAATGATCGGAGCTGAACTTCGATACAATCCGATCGAAAAAGAATGCTTTGCGTTGGTATTTGACGTCCAGGAGATGTGACACTACTTGGTGGGCCAAACCATACACGTTATATCAAAAGTTTATCCTTTAAAAATTGCTTATAACAAAGCCATCTTCACTGAATGATCGCTTGGCAAAATGGGCCATATTGCTCTCCAATATGAGATGCAATTCCTACCACAAAAAGCTGTGAAGGTATAGACAGTGACAGATTTTTTGGTTGAGCATCTAGATCCAAGAATGATCAAACTTTATTAAGATCTCCCAGATGAGGTCACTAAAGTTTGCTTGACCCAGACGTCTTTCGAAGGACAGGTGTGGCAAATCTTCTTTGACGGCGCATCAAGTACGGGTCCTCGAGGAAATATCATAGCATGAGTGAAGGTAGTACTTGTCTCCTCACAGAACTACGTAATCTCACGTACATTCTCATTAACTGAGCCGTGTTCCAACAATGTAGTAGAATACAATGCTTGTCTTCACTCCTTGTTGATGAGTGACAAGAAGGGAGAGAAAGATTGTGTTATATATGCATATTTGATTAATTGGTTATTAAGCTACATTGCATATCTTTTGGTATCTTGAGCTACATTGCATATTTTTATCATTTTATTCATATGCATGAGTTAAGGGAGAGCTTCTATGAAGCCTATCCTTAATTAATGCATATATAACCTTATAAGTTTTATCATTATCAAAAAGGGGGAGATTTTTGGCCCAGAGGCCTTCGCCTTTGTTTTGATGATGACTAACTTATGAAGGTTAGTTTGCTAATGATCTTTATTTAATAAGTTTCAGATATTGATCATTATCTTATTATAGATTTGACTTCAACAAGAGATTTACAGTCAAAGTGTTAAAGCAAACAAGTATTGATTAAGAGCTCACATCGCAACAATCGCATCTAACACCTTTGGATCAAGTTTGGACCAAATCGTCTTGGAGATGAAGATCGACGAGAAGACTTCAGTTTGTTTAGCTTAGTTTTTATTATATCTTGTGTAAGAAGAGATTAGTTTTGATATGCTCAAGTTCACACCACACACACACACACACACACACACACAAATTCAATAGTTTTTATTTCGGTTTAACCGTTTAGATTTTCAAGTATACATTATCGTTTCATGAATAAATAGAATCAAAATAAGTTTTACATGTTTAAATGTGCATTGAATTTCATCCATATACATTAGTGTTTCATATTGTAGAAAAACTTATTTTGATGATTCTAGTTCATAGGTTTCAAGTTATATTTTTCTAACAAAACTTAATTTTGGATTTAATGTCAAAAATATAGAGATATCTTTTTATATGTGTATTGGATTCTATTCATACACGCTATGCATCAAATGTATTTCAATATCTTATTTTTGTATTTGAATAAGTTTTTGAGAAATAGTTTTTCATTTTGAAGTCTTTTAAAAACTCTTGAAGACAAAAATAAAACGAGTTTTTGAAAATACAGTTTTTAGTTTCAAGCTTAATTTCTATGCCTCAAAAATAGTTCAAATAGTTTGTAATATGAGTTGATATTTGATCAAATATATTTGTATTTTAAGTTCTTACATGAACTTATTTTTGTGGATTTTATGTGATTTTAAGAGATTTTATAGGTATTTAAAAGCTAACATTCAAACTCTATATCCCTGAGTTTTGGGCTGCTAACGGTGGGCCGACTGGTCGACTGAAGACTGGATCAGTCAACCGACGGTCAACTAACGTGAACAGAGGTGCATATGCTTTAGCGGTCGATCAGGCGGTTGACCGTCCCAAAGAGTGTGCTCTCTGGAATTGGCCCCGATCGACCGACTCTCTGTTCTGGCCTCGGTCAATCGGGCGGTCGACCGACGGGCAGTTTGCCATTAGGAGGTCAACCGGTCAATCGACCGATAACCCAACGGTAAGAAATCTGACCATTACCCGGTCGACCGGGCGCCTCGACCGACAGGCCATTCTGGGCCTGTTCTAGACCCCAATGGCTATATTTTGAGAATCTTATATGTCACGCCCCGTTATCCAAAATACACGATTGAGGGTACGCCACGAGAACCAGCGACGTATTATTATTAATACGCTAAGCCTCAATACAAGAAAGTTCAATACACTAAAGTTATTACATATTCCAGTTTTACTACACAAGTACAAAATATCACAAAAGTCCGCATTATTATATTAAGGAAACAAAGTACATAAAATATAAGATCCTCACAACTAAAACTGGATAAAACACTAGCCCTGAAGCTCTGCCACGTGCTCGAAGTACTCCTAGTCCTGAGGTACTTCTGAACCTAGATCTGAGCAAGTAAACTCAGGGCGTCAATAAGCGACCTAATGAGTGGTAAAAAAAAGGGCAAGGATGCAATAACATGTATATATAGAACTCAAGACATCACTAATATCATAACATGCATTACATCAGAAAATATAAGATAAATATGCATGATTGTGATATATGTTAACAGTTTAACATTTACATGCCTACTATATTTTATAAACTGTAATTTATCATCAGAAGTATATTATTGAATGTTGTTATTTGAAATTGATAGATGGAGACAAATATGTGCTTTATGGGGTCCCGTACATACCCGAGACCACGCCCCCAGATGCCTGGTGCTAAACCAGGCCATACCACTAGGTACTCAGTAATAGTAACAGTACAGTAGTAATATCAAATGGATGTCAGTCATCCCTGGAACCCTACAATGGAACCCTCATTTCGGTTGTGCAACATATATCTTAGGTCCACTAAAAAATATCGATACCATCTCCTCTATCAATTTTTTAACTCAACGAAAATATTTATATGTCAGTGTTACCTAAATAACTGGACTCAATCAATATCAGTGTGTATATCAAAGTATACATGGCAACAATATTTTTTAGTAATTTCGGTAACACAAATTCTTTTATTTCATATGATATACATGCATAACCATTCAAATATCATAAATTAATCCAATATAATATTCAAGATAATTTATCTAATTTTCTAATTTTTTGTATTAATAATTATTTTAATCCATTTTCTCAAAAAACCATTAATAATTCCATAATATTATTTTCAAAATTTATAATTTTTCATCTACAACATATAAAATGCTTACATACAGGAAATAAATAAACATTACAGAGCAAAAATATATCACTAAAATTATTTCATGAACACTATAATTTTCTAATTATTTACATGCTTGAAATTCTAAATTAAAAATTACATAATTGCCTTTTGAATAAATAAATCCATAAATTATAAATTTTGCAGTGATAAAATATAATCATGCAGAAATAGTTAAAAACACTCACATGAGATTGTTACGAATCCGAATATAGAATTTGCAAATTAACTCGGTAATCTACATTCAATTTAAATAATAATTATAAGAAATATTTAATTTTGAGCTATTCTAAGTGATATGACTACAAAGTAATTTTATAGAGTCACATTTCAGTTTTTGATTTTACAAGAATTTTTCTGGATTGTTTCTAATTTTTCGGATTTTTTTGAGTTAATTTAAGCGTAAAATCAATTAAAATTCGTAAAGGGTCTGTTAGCTACAGTAACGGGTCTGCTACAGTATCGGGTCTAAGTCTGAGTCTGCTATAGTGATTTGCTACAGTAATTATGCTACAATTAAATTCTGAATTTTATTTATTTTTTCATTTTTTTTATTTTATTTTTCTTTCTTTCTCATTTCTTTCTTTTCTGTAATTTTTTATTATTAGGGTGGGTTCGGGTTAGGCCGCTGGCCTGGCCAGACCAAGACAGTCTCGGCCTGGGCTGAGAGCAACATATGGGAATATCTAAGGAGTTCTACATAATTTTATTGGGATTTTATCATACATTTTTCATGGTGAAATTAAAGCTATTAACTAATGTATACAACATGTTCGATGAAATGCCTAAACAAAAATAAAATCTCATACTTTGAGATTTACTTACCAAAAATGCTTCCCTTCAATCTGAAAAGTCCCCTCCACGTCCAGCAAAGCTCTGATCTTCTTCTTGTTGGGTTTGAGGAGGTGATATGAGAGGAGAAGATGTAGAGAGTAGGATATTCTCTTCTTTTTGTTCTAGAGTTTTGTAAAGATGAATGATGTATATATAAATCCTCCTACCTATAATCTTACTCTAAAATTCATGCCTAAAGTACCAGGAAAGTTGTAAAGAGTGATACAAGTGGAGAGAAGATGGAGGAGAAGTTAGAGAGAGTGGGAGAAAGTAGGGGGGCAATTCAGACCTGACCCGCCAGACCCGACCCAACCCAGAGTAAGTGGGTATGGGTTTGAGCTATACGGGTTTGGGTCGTAATCGGGTCGACCCACCAGACCCGATTAATAAATGGGTCGGGTCGACCAAACCCACCAAACCCGCTAAACCCGCTAAGACCCATTTACTTTTTTATATTTTTGATCCAGAGATTTTTTTTTTTTGGGAATCATTTATCACACCATCCGAACCAAAGGAATCCTGGGTAGCCAAAAATATTTCTTCCAGAGAAAGAAAACAAAAAAAAAACGTAAACCTTGGTGGAAAATAAAAATAAAAACCACCCCTCTTTCTTTCTCTTTGTTTCTAATGAATGACTAATCTCCCCTCTTATGTTGGTTTGGTATTTTACTGGCCGATGCTGATAGTGCTCTCGACAGGCTGTAAACTAAGAAGAAAGTTAAAGTCAGTCAGCAAGATACCCATATTTGATCTTCCTATTAAGTCGGTTCAGTGGCAAATTTTTTTTTTTTTAACAGAAGCCAGTGGCTTGAGTTAGATTTTCATATTTTGAAGCTTTAAAAAACGTAGCTGAGCAAAAACTCTAGTGGATTCTGTGAAATGTACTAGCCCATCACGGCTTTTTTGTCTCTTGAACCATTGCTTTTTGTTATAAATTTCAATTTTCTTGGTATCTGAGTAAATATGTATCTCATAATTTTGTTATCAGCTTTCTTTGTACTGAAAACATGTCATTCAAATGGGTCATTTGGGTCCAACGGGTCGACCCGACCCGGCCGACCCATTTAGTTAAATGGGTCAAATGGGTTGGGTCGGGTCGACCCGCATAATACTAGGTCGGGTTTGGGTTGGATTTTGACCCATATAAATAAATGGGTCGGGTCGACCCGACCCGATTATGGGTCGACCCATTTAAGACCCGACCCAATTAGACCCGACCCGACCCAATTGCTACCCCTAGGAGAAAGTGGGAGAGTTGAAGTTATAATAGTGGGGGTTAAATAAAAAGTGTGAGAGTAAACACCAAAAATTAGTGTGACCCCTTGGTAAAGTCATTGGACTCTTGGGCTTGGGTGGTTGGGTTCAAAACTTGGTCTTAGAAAAAATATAACACTTTTTATTTTTTTTTATTTTAAGTGATAAGCCATCTTACATGGGTTTGGGTCTAATCCCAATTTATTTCATTTCAATTCTTTTTTTCTTTTATTACACAATTGTTAACCACTTTAATTATTATAATAGAAAATTATTATATAGTATTTACTATGGTAGTAGTGAACATGGATATTACATTATACTCACCTAACAAAAAAATTTCATCCTCGAAATTAACTTCAGGAAGAAAAATACCTATCAAGGAAAAAGATGAGGATAGGCGATCGAATATAACCCATACTACATTGTTCCCTTTTAGACTGTGGGGCAGTGCAGTGAAGAAATCCATAGTGATGTGCTTCCACTTCCACTCTGGAATTGGTAAGTTTAAAGGATTCCAGCCATCCTCTGATATTCTGCCTTCACTTGTTGACACACCAGACACTTTACTACAAAACGAGCAATCTCTCTCTATTTTCCATTGATTTTGCGAAAGAAAAAACTTACAAAAAAGCATCAGGAGCGAAATTACAAGTAATAAAAAAGAAATTACAAGTAGATCTCCTCTGAGATTTCTGAGAAAATGTGCCGGTAGAAATTTGATCAGCGCGTGATCATTTTATCCCTTTGATGATGCAATCGATCAGGTGATCAAACTTCCTCCTAATAAGACTCCCTTCTCGCTTGATTCGGAAATCAGAGAACAGAAGATCAGTAGAGCCCTTTTGCTAGGAATTTTTTCTCTTTCTCTTAGCCAATCTCCTTTCTATCCATCTGTGTGTCCCCCTGACTCAGCAAGGGACCTATTTATAGTAAATGTGGGGTGTAACCGCCCCCTTGAATTCAGTAAAGCTGAATTAGTCATTAGCTTCACACGAGTCTCATAAATGGCCTTACTACGAAGCTTTTTGCGAGTTTCTGGCGAAGCTAGAAGGTTCGTACGAACGTCCTCTTGCCGTTATGGCTCAATCGTCTCCACTTAATGTGGGACGAAGTGGGCGGGTGTAATCGCCCACTTAAAGTGGCATTAATTCCACTAAATTAGTGGGGTTCACCCATTAATCCCTCGTGGGATTTTGAAATGGTTAATTTGATGACCTGGCAAAGCCCACTGCGAAACTAAATCATGCGAAGCTAGATCATGCGAAGCTAAAACTTAGCTCATAACTTCAGATGAAGTTACCTTCAGAGCCTCGTACGAATCTGAGACTCAGCTCATAGCGGAGCTATGACTCAGCTGGCGCGAAGCTCCTAGATCAGCGTCTAGCGGGGCTAAATAGGAATTTTTGAGCGAAGCTCTCAGCGGAGCTGGGCGAAGCTGTATATTAGCTTCTGTGGAGCTTCATAGCGAAGCTAGACAAGCTTAGCCTCTCAGGCGAGGCTAACCCCTTGGGGCTAATATAAGGCTGAGTATTGAGCTAACTCAGCATTTTAAACCTGTTTAGATTTCTTTAAGGACAACTTTGGCTTACTGTTTGCTTCACTGGATCAGTAAAATCCGAGTCATTGTCTTATCCCTAGTCGTCAGCTTGTCTTTTACTTATCTTTTGTAAATGTCGATAAGTTAGACATCGTTCAGACCGGTTGAAGATAAATGCGAGAGTTCTGTCTTTTTAGAGTGTCAACAAGACTCCCTTCAAAGTTTTTGTAAATCTGTAATGGAATGGTTCAGATTTCGAAATACTTTGAACTGCTTTGATTGATGATCAATGGTATGTGAACGTCGCCTTGGTGATTGAATTCAACTTCACCTTTAGCCCCGCTTTCGGGCTGGAATAGCTTCGCTGAGGAATTGTAACAATTCGCTTCCGTGTAGCTTCGCGCTTCTGGGTAGCTTCGCGCTTCTAGGTAGCTTTGCCTTTGGACTTTCTGAAGTAGCTTCGCTTCAAACTGGGTTGGACTACGAGCATCAGCCTCACGCTTGTTGTGATGGAGCGACATTCCGTTCCCGAGGCTAACCATTTTTTGCGAGTTACGAGAGGAATTGCTCTCTTTTTCAAGGTTTGAATAACTTTTCTTGCTTTTATGAGGGAGATTATTCCCTTTTCGAAGTTCAAATAACTTCGTGTGCATTCCCGAGGGAGATTATTCCCTTTCTCAAGGTTAAGCATTTGAATGCTTTAAATTCGCCTGCGCTCCCAAGCTTTGAAGTGGTAGCGGCGTGGTCAGACCATGAGACTTATAAATAGGACTCTTGTAGTCCTTCTCAGAGAAACATATTCCTCTATTTCTAGGAGGTTTGTTTATGACCCCTCCCCATTGCTCAAGCAAGGAGACTGAGGTCTCTGACGTAGTGGGGACTCTCACTCTGGTTATTACCCGATCAAGAACTGGTGAGCCTCGGCCATCCAGTGACTTTTAGGGAGTTTATCTCCCTTAATTTTCTTAGCTTTACTAGCTATCTTAGGGATTAAATTCCCTTGGTCTTTGCATTTGGCTGACTTTCAGAGAAGGGTTTCAACCTTTTTTCAAGCTTCCCAACGAAGTTAGCATTCCTGTCTGATCAGGCAAAAGATCTTTTCACACAGAGTTCTGCCTTGATTTGTTAATTTGCCATATAGGCGAGGTTTAGGACTTGGCCTCTTCAAAGTCAAGCCAGTCTTTCCATATAGGTGGGATTAAGACTGCGCCCTTCCGGGTCAGTTTGGCCTAGCCATATATGCGAGGTTAGGACTTGGTCCTTTTTGAGGCTTCTCTAGCCTAACTGCCTTGGGCGGAGCTAAGACTTAGCTTATGCTAAGCTGGTCTAACGTTACTGTGCAAGCGAGGCTATCCTCTGCTTAACTAAAATCCATCTTCAAGGCACAACTGGGTAGCTTCGCCCAAAGAATAAAACTTTGACTTAGCATTTCGTCCCTTCCCCCCTTTCTTCTTTTTTTTTTAATGCTAACTTGTTTCCTGTTTGCATTGTAGTGTACTATGCTCCCCATTCTTTCGTCTTAATGAAAGAGAACCAAACTTGCCCCTTGATTTTCAAGTTGAAGCTTTGATCATAAGCAGGAGGAACATACTAGAGCTGCTGGTGCGCGTTCCAAGAAGAGGCTGACAGTCGCTTATTGGAGATGATCCACTCAGGAAGGGGCTCGTAGTCGCTTATCCGAGATGATCCACTTCGGGAAGGTGGACGTCACCAGTAAGGTCTTAGATCCTTCCTTTGCCAATTTTGATTACGGGAGATCCAGCTTTCTGGTGGCAACCAATCCTCTGCCAATTTTAATCAAAGAAGATCCAGCTCCTTGATGGCAACCAATCTCTTGCTAATTTTCATAAAGAAGATCCAGCTTCTTGATGGCAAAATCTACCATTAAGCGAAGGATTACGGCCTTATGCAGGAGGAAGACCTTTCGTGTCCAGTTGGGATGGTTTATCGCCTTGAAAGTAGATAGGACAACTTGTTTGCCGTTGGAGCAATGATTCGGTTATATGAAAGACAATCTTAATGTACCAATGTATCTTCCCTATTGAATCAATAAATGTTTACTTTTTACTCATTTACTTGCTCCCCTTCTTTTCCCTTTGAATTTCGAAAGCAACTAAAATGGACTGGCTTAGGTAAGTCTTTTCCTGAGGAGGAAAGAAAAGCTATTAGCGGAGCTAGACTTCCCACGAAGCTGAAGACGGATTTTCTGCTAAGTCAGGGATGCGCTTCCAGCGGAGCTAGCACAAAATTTTCACGAAGCTAAAGATGAGCTCTTAGTGGAGCTAAAGCTCAGCTTTCAGCGAAGTTAATCAAGCGTCGCGCGAAGTCAAAGCCGCACTCACTGCGGAGCTAGCCCTTGGCGGGGCTGAAGCAAGGCTTCTCGGGGAAGGCGCTTAGGCGCCATTTTAAATTAATTTGAAACAACAGCCTGCGCTCCTTTTGAGGAGGTGAAGTTAGACATTTTTATGTCTATAAAAGCCCGATGGGTTGAAAGAGAAGATTACCTTCTCTTAAAATCAAATTTTCAGAGAGCGAAAACTCCCTCTCTCTTTCTTCTTCTTACTCAGTCGGATTTTCAGAACTTTATAGTTCTTCATGGCTCTCAAACGACAAGCAGGCAAAGAGGCAGCGACCTCAGCTATGGAGGCACCCTCTCCTCTCGGTCATCGAACGCCCCATTGCGGGTAGGGATTTTTTCCTCTTATCCAGAGATTTTCATCTATTTTTGAAGCTATTTACTGGCTATTTCATGGTGAATCCGGAGCAATTCACCATGGTCCAGTGATCTCAAGGAGTCGCTCTCCCTAATTTAACTTTGCCAAATTTTTAGGGGATTTAATTCCCTTAATTTCTCAACTTGAAATTTAGAAACCAATGGTTTCTTCTCTCAACTTCTATGCGAAGCTAGCCCTTAGGGTGGTTCACATTCTGTCAAATGAAAGGATGCGAAGCTGGCACTAGAAGCGTAGCTTGGAAGAGAACTTTAAAGTCCTTGGAACAGTTTTAGGCACAAGTCTCTTTCCAGCGAAGTTAGCCCATGGGGCTTTTCCACATTTTGTTCAGCGACAGAACATGAAGCTAACACTTGGAGATTTTCTGCACTCTGTCTTCGTGCAGAGTGAGAAGCTAAGCTGCAAAGTGCGAAGCTGAGCTTCAGGCGAAGCTAATGATAGGCTAGCTTCGCTCAGAGAGCAAAGCTATGCCTTAGCAATCTTCTTTTTGCTTTAGCTTTCCTCTTCTTTAGCTATGGATTAATATAGTTTCTTTTTGCTCTGCAGTGCACTATACTTCGGGTCCTTTGAACAATCTCTTTGGAAAAGCCAGGGGACTGGATGGCAATGTTAGCCTGCAATTCTAGGGGCAAGCCTCATTATTCAATGAGCAGAGCGATCCTGGCCGGGATGCCTTGATCCATGCCGGAGATCAGCGTACCATGAGAAGCATCTTAACTACTGCTTCCCTCGAGGATTGTGACCAAAAAATTTATCGAAAGCCTGACTTCATGTTTGGGGATGCAGCGCCCGACACCGATCATCAGTTGCTAGCCGGAGAAGGGCAATGGATCTTCAATCTGGATGGCGAGAAGTATTACCTTTCGTTTAGCAAGTGTCATTTTCCGCTGTCTTTCTTCCAATACGTGACGAGGCCTCGGAAGATGAAGTGGCAAGTGACTCAGACCACGACTCTGTTCATGTGGGTAAATTGATAGCTTCATCTCTCAGTTATACAAGGGTAGGTCTTCCTCGCTGCATATTGGGTCTTCATCCTAGAAACGTTCTCCAAGACATCCCGGTGGTAGAAAATCCTGTTATGGCTTAAACCTTTGAAAATCAGTTCTTCAAAGTCCACGGCAACTATCCAACACTGATTTCAGGACCCCAAACTGGATTCATCCCCCCAAGGCCTGGTGGAGGGACTTGACCCTATACGTCTTGGCCTATTTTGAAGAGGATTTAGAGAGGCTGGGACTCCACGAGGCTGTCAGGGCAACCTGTGATGGCATCTAGATGAGTGTAGCGAACTTCTACGCTATCTTCGAGTTATACTGTCCAGCTACAGGGACTTTCTTTACCCCTGTAGGCGAATTGGGCATGACTTTGCATGAGATGTGGGAAGTCTCTGCTCTACCAATGGGATATCTCCCTTATGAAGAATACTTCCCATACGAGACGGAATTGGCACTTCTGGAGAAGCAGGAGCCCGCCATGTTTAAGACTTACTAAGAATTGATGTGCCATTTTTACATCTGCTCGAGTATGCATGGGAGCCATAAGGGAGCTTCGAGTAGTTCTAAGAGCTGGGGGAATTATTTGTTCCCCAACCTAGAAGGTGCTTCTGAAGCGGCTCACTGTGGGGTTGCAGATGAGGACATTTTTCGAAGGATGCAAGAACATTCCCAGGGAGATATGATCTTAGAAGAAGATGATAGTATCTATGAGAAAGGTGACATTCTCAGGAGTTTCCATCATCAGGCCCATCGACCGATGTCCTAGAAAGTACTTTTGACCGGGCTTTTATCGGTTTGGTTGAAGAGATGTGTGGTGCCATCTCCTTTTAGCGATGTCATTCTTTCGACTATCTTACTGTCGGCCATTCATCTGGTCCATGGTCGCTCCCTTGGACTTCTCTCGGCAATGGTGTGTTGTATATAGCAGGGCCTTCGTGCATTGACGGAGGCTTTCTGCAGGCCACCAACGACGAAAAGGGAGAAGGGCACTATCTTTCCCTGTGACGGACCAAATCCCAGGATCGGCCTGCCATACACCTATTTGATGGCATGCTTCGCTCTTTACTGCCCAGCTATTATTCAAGCTGGTGAAGAGCCTCCAGAATGTATTTGAATGGCACTTCTCCGTCGATTTGAGGGATTTTCATGGTTACGGACTTATGTGGTCGCGGTCCGCAAGCTGCTGTGTCAATTTTCGGTACTTCCCCTATATTCGCGATGTGGGCTATGGCGAAGAATTCAAGGATGTGGGAGATGAAAAGACGTCGCTGAGCGGGGGATCTTTGAATAGCTGGTTAGCATCCGGCCATCTCATCTGGTGTATAGGAGCGAGGATACCTGCTATTTGGAGCCTTATGTCTCGAGTCGATTTGCTCGTCAGTTCGGGTATGACCAACTCTATGTTGGTAATCCGAACACTAGTCTGGCCTTCATGGGGAGCCTTATTGATGGTGCTCGCGCCTGGCAGTTCTTCATCACTGGCTGTACTGAGGCACGGCTGAGCATGCCGTTGAGGACCCCAACCTACTGACAACTTTGGGGTTCTATCAGTGGTATAGAACTTCAAACTCCATGCCAATCGGATTTTCTGTTAACTTTTTGGCGTGAAGTTGATCTCTCACCGGCTGAAGCAGAAAATCACCGAGAAGGGTGAAGACAAAAGGGTCTGGGTGCCAGGCCTTCCGGAGTTCGTCGCCACTGCCGATAGTGAGGCTTCGGACACAAAAAGTCCCCACTTTGAAGGAGACGCAGGCGCTGAGGTTCCACCAGATGCTCCTAGTCGGATAGGCACAGCCCTTATGGAAGACGTGGAGGTGGAAAAGGTGGAGGAAGAAGATCCCGACGTCCACTTCAAACGGAAGTGGTAAGGTGGATCCCGTAGGAAGAAGGTGGTATAGAAGCCTCGTCGCTACACTCCCACCGTTATTGCAGAGAGCAAATCAATTGTTGTGCCTCGTCCTCCTGTCCCATTAGTTATTAAACTATCGGCTAAAGCAGATGACTGATAAAGCTGTTCCCGACCTGGGTAAGACCAGTTTCATTCATTTTTTTGTCATGTACTTATATATTTCATACAGCTCATTTGTTTATCCTATGATTCAGGAACTGAGACTGTAAAAGAATCAGGAGTCGAGGCTGCAAGAGAACAGGGGATTATTATGATCCTCTGTTTACTTATAAGGAAGGTGACGAGGCTAGCTACTTTGTCGCCTCAGAAGATTCCAGAGGTGATGCGGCTTATGTCGATCCTTCAGGTGCTGGGACCTCGAAAGAGAGTCCAATGGCCTCAAGCTCTATAGGATGGACCACAGAAGTTTCGGCGAGCGAAGGTGAGCAAGACGTCCCTCCTGCATCTACCAAAATCTTTTCTATGGAGCCTGGCGGGATTAGCGCTGCCGTCGAGGAAGTCCAAAGAGAGACTGCGGCTGAGGCAGTTGAGGCGGCATCGCCTATCGGTAATACTTTGATCTTTTGTAAGCAATTCTCTCCTGATATTTGTTATGCCTTATTTCAACAAAGTCTTTTCATAGGTGTTCCGCCTTTGGGTGCATCGACTTCAAGGGGACCAGCTGATCTTCCTGAGGGAATCAGGGGTGAGGTAAGTACTTCAGCCGCAACGGACGTTGCCGAGTTGGATGTCTTGTATCACGACCTGCCCTTTTATCAGCCTGAGCTTGCCGGTGAAGTTAAAGAGGCTGAGGAGACAGTGGTTACAGAACCAATCTTGCTCCAACTGCATCGGTAGGTGAGATGCCAGTAGTTTCTTTGACGCTGCCTATCCTGACAACCGTTGGGCTGAAGATAATTACCAACCCTACGTCCCCGACACTGGTTGTTGAGCCTGTTCTTTCTGAAATAGTCATCAGCCTTACTTCCATTGTGGCTGGTGTACTGGTTTCAATGAGGACTCCTCCTAGATCACGGGTGATCCCTCGTCTTTCTCTAGCCAGTGCTTCTGTCATCTCCTTTACGATTATGTCAGTGAAACTAGTGGAAACTTTGTCTTTAGGTACTACTCGCTCACCGGGAGTAGTTGAAGCCGAGAAAGAATTTGTGACTGAGATGGTTGATAGCTTTTACAAAAGCCTGAAGTGATCTGTTGCTCTGGTCTTGAAGTGCTCAACCACCTCATTTCTGCTTTAAAGGTTATCCTCTCTCAAAATATCGAAAGCATTCGAGACTTTGGAGGGGATGATCAGGCTGCTGCATTGGAGCTTCTGGTGGAAAGGCTTGAGAGCGACGTGGGCGAGTGGCGTCACCTCAGCAATTTAGATTTGGACTCCTCAGTTAATGAACAGTCCTGCTGCTCAAATGCATGAAGCTCATCTTGCAGCATAGGAAGCAGCTAACGCAATATATTCAGATTTAAAATCCTTGGAGACAAGGAAAGTAGAATTGGAGATGCCATAGATGCTTCTAATTGTGCTCTTCTCGATGCTGAGAATAAGATTGAGAAGGCCAAGGAGATGATCAAGAGAGCCAATCTTCTCTGTCCAAGGCTGAACCGGTGCGTCTTGAGGAGATCGTTCGGCTAGAGCAGCTTAAGGCCCAAAATGATGAAGTCTTGCAGTAGGAGCTAGCACAAAGGGTAACTTTAGCTGAAATTGAGGTTCGTCTGTCCCAGACAGCGAACTTTAATGAGGCCAAGTTGAGATCGTAGGCATTCATCAGAGCTGTTGAGGAGAGGAAGAACAGGATGGCCATCCTTGAAGAACGGATCAAGTCTTACGAAGCACCCTCGTAGCTTGTAATCCATGTATCCCCACTTTTTGAATCAATAAAATTAATTTTATTTGACTCCTCTGTTGTATTTTTCAACTTGTTTTATCTTCTGAATTTACAATTCTTACTTTTAAGTTGTACTACAACCCTCAAAAAGAAAGGAAATAATGATATAACTAGTCTAGTCAGAGGTGATGAACTGATAGAATTAGTTAAAAATTTGAGAAATGACTCGACTCAAATCATGTTGAGATGACGATAGAAAACAGTGAGCTTGACGGTCTTTACTGTTCAGAGATAAATATTAACATAACAGATTAAAGACCATCGGATTTGTGAATAGGTTACGATAAATTAGACACTACAACCTGTGATAGTTCCTACTGAACTAAGATAAATGAAGCCTAGGATTTGCCAATTAAAAGTGACAAACTAGCTATGAGAAATTTTGCCATTCAAAGGTGATGACCTGGACATGATGACAAAATGGAGGTGAACCCGATTTAGGGACCGTTTATTCAGAGGTAATATGGACGTCATAGACTAAGACACACTAAACTTCAGATCCGCTGCCAAAGGTGGTCGTATTAACTTGGCAGCTAGTCCACAATGGAGTGCAGAGGTTGAATCTAAACTCCAATTGGTTCAGAGGTGGTTGACTGGACATAACTAACTGAGGGGTCTCAGGCTTGCAAACTGTTGTTCAGAAGTTTAGTGTTAACATGACAGCAAGAACTTCCGGCCTTAATAGAGAAAGTTATGGACTCATCTGTTCAGAGGTGTGTGAACTGGACATGACAATTGGAGTACCATGAGAGAGAGATCTAGGTACCCATCGGTTCAGAGGTAATATGGACATAAATGATTAGAAATTGCTAGACTCAGAGCCCTACCGTTCAGAGGTGGCGAACTGGACATAACGGCAAAGGGATAGTCCCTATGGATAAAAGATGAGATTTAGTTATCTGTCGGTTCTGAGGTAATATGGACATAACCGATTGAGAAGACACCATGCTCAGGATTTCTACCATTCAGAGGTGACAAGCTTAATATAACGGAAAAAGAAATAATCCCATCGGGGAAAAAAGGTTTGATCATAATTTTTATGGAAAATTGATATCTCCTTTGGATATATTTTTTTGGAAGAAATTGTCAGAGGTGTATTGTTAACGTGATAACCAAGAAAGTCCATTGGGGACTGAGAAAAAAATAATAGATTCTGAAGAGGGTCTATTAGAGACTCGCTGGGGAGCTAAGAATATGAATCTCATGAAAGATTATATTCAGAGAACTCCGTGGGGATTTAGAACGAGATTTGTAAAACAGCCCGTCTAATACTAACATGACTAGGAATTTGTTACTGTAAGAGGTGTTTGAACATAACAATAATTTTGAGTGAACCTTATCATTCTATTGAGGAGAATGATAAGTGGAGCTTTAATTCGCTGGGGATGTTGACCAGATTTGCAGGGATGTTGGTTTTATTCACCGGGAATAGGTTAGAGACTTGCTATCAGAGGTTTAATGTTAACATGATAGGTTTGATTCGTCATTTCGTCAGGAAAATGAATATCTTCTTATGTGGTCCTTCCATTCCATGGACAGGAATTGGTAGGTGATTTTGGAGAGGAATTAAATGGGAACATGTCCTTTAGGATTTTTAGCAAATTCTTAGTTGTTAACGGATTTGATATGCCTTTACCAACTACCGTTTGAGTTGGACTTGCCATGCTATTTCCCTCAGCATGATGAGTTGTCGAGGACTTGTGTTGGGCTTAAGAGCCAAAATTTTCCTCTATCCTTAGCCGTTAAGGGCGTTGGATCATTTCGTTACTTTGAGTAACATGATGCTTCCCCTGGGTTTTTCACTTTGTAGGTGAGTTAGGGATTTAAAGAAATTGACATGAATTCTGCGAGATCTTGATCTGAGGATTATCGTTCCTCGTGGACTCTCTGCTAATCCTTATCTTATTTCCATATTAGAAAGATTTTACAGAAGGATGTATCATGAATCAGTGAGTTCAGCCTGACAAGTCATCAGCTAAACTCCTTTGATCTTTCATTCGATCGGTCACCATGTTTTTGATCTGAACGTGGAACAGTGGAAAGGTTCTGCAAGAGAATGCGTCACGAACCTTCTTCAATAAGTTTGGCTTGATAAGCCATCAGATAAACTCATTTGTGTTTTTCATTCAATCGGTCACCATTTGGTCAGTCACCACGTCTTGATATGAACGTGGAAACAGTGGAAATGTTCTACAAAAGAATGCGTCAGGAACCTTCTTCAATGAGTTTGCTTTGATAAGTCATCAGATAAACTTATTTGTTTGGTCGGATCTTTTGTGGTTGGTCGAGCTTCGATCGATCGAACAGAGCAGGGAGGTATGCCACCATAAACCATCTACCTAAAACTGTTGCTTAGACATGCTTGACTTCAAAATATGACCTATTCTTCTAAATTGAAGATAGGTACATGTTTATATACTAGAGAAGAGTGACAAGGTTAAAACAATTTGACACCTTGTTTCTTTTTCAATGTCATCGGTGTTCGATCGGCTTGACACTAGTCGACAATGAATTAGAGAAGAGTGATAAGGCTAAAAAAACTGAAGTTCATAACCTTGATTCTTCTTTGATGCAACGGTGTTCGATCGGCTCGACATTGATTTATGGCAATATAATCCCGTTAGAGAAAGAGAGGAGCGCTCTTTCTAAATATCTTGGATCTGAAAGTTTTGATCAGAGGTGTAATGTTAACTTGATCATAAGAAGGATCCTATCAAGAATAATACTTCTTTAAGAACCTGCCGTTGATCCGCATCATGAGTGTATCACCGTTTGGGGTTATAAGGTGATATGCTCCATTTGAGTAGATGTTTCTATCACAAATGGTCCTTCCCATTTGGGCTGAAATTTGCCCTTGGTTTTGTGCGTCATGATCATCGATCGTCTGATGATTAAAACCAAATCTCCTTTTTAGAAAATCCTTTACTTAACCTTCTTATTGAAGGCCTTCTAGATTCGAGCTTAATACAACCTAATATGTTGTTGAGCTTGTAGTCGCTTCTCATCTAGGGCTTCGAGTTCTTGAAGACGCAACTGCTTATTGCCCTATTTTGTCATTCTGGTCATTAAGGCGACTCATGATGACGGCATCTGGATTTCTAACAGTATGACGGCTTCGCACCCTATACCAGAGAAAAAGGCGTATTGCCTGTCGGGGTCTGAAATTTGGCTCGGTAGGCCCAAAGACATTCACCAAGCTTCTCATTCCAGTCTTGCTTATTTGATGAAATGAATTTTTTGAGAAGCTTGATAATTATCTTGTTGAATGCTTTCGCCAAGCCATTAGCAGCAGAGTTATAAACGGTTGATGCCATATTCTGAATCCGGTACTTATCACAGAACCGATAATATACCTGACTTATAAATTGGGGACCATTATCATGAATAATCCGCCTGGGGACACCAAACCGATGAATGACATGGTGTTTGATAAAGTTGACCACGCTGGAAGTTTTAACTTCAACAAGTGGTATAGCCCCTACCCACTTTCAAAAGTAATCGGTTATTGTTAAGATAAATTGATGACCTTTTGTTGATGAGAGGATGAAAGGCCCTATGACATCAATTCCCCGTGCTTCGAATTGCCACGACGCAACAGTCCGATGTTGTAGTTCTGGAGGTTGATGTATAAAGTCTACGTGGATTTGGCAGGCTTTACACCTTTGTGCATATTTGATGGTATAGGCTATCATGGTTGGCCAATAATATTCAAGCCTATGCAATCAATCCTTGAGCTTCGGACCTGGTTGATGAGCTCCGCATATACCGTCATGCGCCTTTTTAAGCATTTCTTGTGCCTCTGAATTAGAAAGGCAACGGAGGAGGATACCGTTATATGAGTGACGATAGAGTGTTTTTACTATTGGATCATAGTAGAAACGGAGAGATCTTTGTCTGATAGATGTCGCTTCTTTAGGGTCATCCGGTAATATATCATGCAAAGCATAGTCAATGAGGGGAAATCGCCAATCTCTTGGTTCAAAATCCATCGAGGTTATATGGACCTCCTTGGTTTTCAAAACACGTTTAGGACAAATAAGGTGTTGAGTAGCCACTGTAAGATTATATGTTTATCGATTGATAAGGCCAATGTTGCTGCTAGTGCAGTCAGAGCGTCGGCCTTAGTATTTTAGGATCGGGACACATGACCGACGTAAAGGCCATCAAATAAATTAGCCTTTTTGATGACTGTATGATCATAAGGCACGAGATCTCCGTGGCAGACCTCATATTCTCCTTTAACCTGATTAATAGTCAGTTTTGAATCACCATAAGGTTTGAGATAGCGTCCCCCCATTTCATGGGCGAATTGAAGGCCAATGAGTAGAGCGTTATACTCTGCCACATTGTTGGAACATGGTTCCATCAATGAAAATGCCCTAGGAAGGATATGATTTTGTGGTGAGATAAATACAACCCCCCACCAGCAATGATCCTACCTTTAGGGCCTATTCTTGATGCTACATCAAAGAACATATACCATACTTCATCCTCTGAAGTTATATTAGATTCAAAAACCTCATCTGGAATATCTTCATGAAGCTTTGAGCTTTCTGGAACCGGATGAGCAGCCAGGAAGTCTGCAAGCGCCTGGCCTTTAACTGCCTTCTGAGGGATAAAGAGGATGTCGTACTGAGACAGAAAGAGGGCCTATTTAGCTAATCTTGAATTTAGTGATCCTGGTTTCGTCATGAGGAGACACAAAGGATTCACTCTGAAAATGACATGTATGGTTTGGCCAACCAAGTAATGCCGCATCTTTTGAATAGCAAAGCCAAGAGCTAAGCATTCCTTCTCGATAGGGTTATAGCAAGATTCAGACCCTATTAGAGTTCTGCTCAGATAATAAATGGCATGTTCGTGGCTGTCATCATTCTTTTGAGCAAGCAGAGCGCCCAGAGAATGGTCCATAGCTTTCACATAAAGTAGGAAAGGTTTTCCTGATGTGGGAGCCACCAAGACCGGAGGTTTAGTGAGGTATCTTTTGATATCCTCGTAAGCTTCTTGACAGGTTTGATCCTATACAAAAGAGACACCCTTTTTCATGGGCCGGGTGAACGGTTGACAACGGCCTGAGAGATTTGTGATGAACCTTCTAATATAGGCCAGTCTGCCTTGCATGCCCCTAAGTTCTTTAAGATTCTTAGGTGGACATGCGTTTTGGATAGCTTTGACTTTATCTGGGTTAAGATGAATCTCTTTCGACGTGATAATGAATCCTAAAAACTTGCCACTCAAACCCCCCAAGAAGAATTTTGTCGGATTCATTTTTAGTCGATGAGCTCGCATTATATCGAACATTGTTCTTAAGTCATGCAGATGATCTTTCTTATCGTGACTTTTGACAGCAATATCGTTGACATAACATTTTACCATCTTTCGGAGGTGGTCGCAGAAAATTGCACTCATTGCCCGTTGATAAGTAGCTCCCGCGTTCTTTAATCGGAAGGGCAACATGGTATAGCAGTATACCCCCAACGGTGTCCAGAATGAAGTATGCTTCTCATCCCCTGGGTACATCTTCTTAATTTGATTATACCCTGAAAAGCCGTCCATGAAAAACATTCTTTCGAATCCGCAGGTATTGTCAATCATGACATTGGTAATGGCCAATGGGAATTCGTCTTTAGGACAGGCTGTATTGAGATCGCGGAGTCAATAAGATCCGAATTTTTTCATTCTTCTTAAGAACGGGAAAAATGTTAATAACCCAATCTGGATGTTGTTCCTCCCATATGAAATCACATGCGATGAGTTTATGGACTTCGGCTTCAATAGCTTCCATAATGTTCGGACGAAATCGTCGTTGTTGTTGCTTGACTGGCTTGGCGTCAGGCTTAATATTCAGATGATGCATGGCTACTTGCGGATCAAGTCCGAGCATATCTTCGTAGTTCCATGCAAAGACATCGATATACTCTCTTACGAGTACTATCAATTCTTCTTTCTCCATAAGTGATAAGTTCTCATTATAAAGATGGGTTTAGGGTGATCTTGACAACCTAAGTTAACCTGGATCACCTTGTCTTCAGTAGGTGGTTCGCGTTATTCGAATCGCTTTTCCTACTGGAAATCCAGTTGCTGAGCCCATGGTTCAACATAAATAGCTTCCGTAGGCTCCAATTGACTACTTGAAGCCATATTAACAGAGAGATTCTCGAACATCGTTCTCATACTGACATCTGACTCCCACTCGGAAGAAGAGGCAGAGCGTGACGGGATCAGTTTTTTATCTTCGGATCGAATCGATGTAAGAGGTAGAGGTGTATCATATCCCAACCACCTGCGTGTTTTATCATAGTAATTTGCCGGTTTTCCTTTCGGTATGAAATTACGTAGAAAATCACGTCATCCTTTTCTGAAATTTAGGCCACTCCCACGCTACAGGTTGTATCCTATTTTTCTCATCATATGCTGTGCTGATCGTACATAATAAAAAATTGTGGGGGTTCTGAGTCTAAACTCGAATCTGTGACTGTAGACCTTCGTAGTTAGGCTCTACCGAATACTATCGGTGATTGACGCTTTTTGGATGAAGGGACCACAAGACGGACCCTTCGACACACTCCACGGATGTACCTGGTATGCTTGGTTTACGCAAAGGCATATGTAGAGAGCTATTGACGACAGATTCAAGCAATTTGACACTCGCAGGATAATCAAAAGTAACATTGTCATTAATCAGCCATTCATCATCATCCTCAGAGGGATTATTACATTGAGGATTATTAAAACATGCTACAATTGGTTCACCAACCAAAGTAACTGGTGTGTCTCCTTCAAACTCTGAATCTGCCTCGTTGCCACTGTCATCATTGTCAGGCAATGGTTCTTTTGATGCTTTAACGATTTCTTAATATAGCAGGGCATCAGTAAAGTAATTTTTAATTTTTCACCCCTTTGAACGGTTGTTTCTTAGTGAACACCGTTTGTACCATTGTATCATCCTTCACATATTTGAAGCATTGGTGCAGAGTAGAGGGAACAATCCGGTTAGCGTGGATCCAAGGTCGTCCTAACAACAAGTTATATGAAGTGTCAGCGTCAATGACGTAACATGTCACTTCTGATTTCAGGTTCCTGATTCGACAACAGAGTCGAATCTTTCCAAGTGGGTGACTACTCCCTGCGTTAAAACCGTATATCGTCGTAGTGGTTGCGAACAACCGATACAGCGGTATGCCAAGGAAGTAGAGGAGCCTTTTGGGGATAATGCTGAGTGCAGACCCTCGATCAACCTGTACTCTTTCAATGCAGTCGAACCGATGTATCTGGTATAGTACAAAGGTTGATCGTATTTGTTATCCTTGAGGAGCATGTCCTCAGCTGTGAAAATAATAGCAGGTACTTTCAACTGTACATGATGACATTAAGAAAACGAGGGTTGACTGTCGTCCCTAGGGGTTTCTGGCATATGAGTCAGAAATGATTCTGAATTAGCCAGTGCATCCCTGAGTGCTTCTCTTGTCTCTTTCGAGAGGCGAAGCAGCTCGTGTATGGTGATATGAGCGGGGATATTAGCCAGCTGGGCCAATATGTCAAAGCGAAAGGGATGTTAAGTCCCGGGCCTGAAGGTTTCTTTAGGACATGATCAAATCAGACTTCTTTTGCTTCTCTTTTCTCGGATTCAGGACTGGAGCTGACATGGGTACTTGTACTTATATCATTTGCTGTTGTGTCTCGTTAGTAATTTGCTCATACTGTTTTAAGTATGATTTTCTGGATCGAGTACCCGTCGGCTGAGGTACATCAGCTTGTGTTATGCAAGCATGCCTCTCACTTTCAGAATCACTAAGAGAAGTTGTTGTCACATTGCCGTCATCTGGTAGGACAAACATAACGTTGCAGGATTTGCATTTCGACTTGGATTTCTGTGAATCCCATTGCTTGTCTTGGGCAAGGTCTAGGTATATCCACATGATCTCCCCTGTTTTTAATGTCAAGGGAACGAGACCCTTAATCTCCTGATATTTAGCTGAAGGATCATTTACCTCCAGCCGTGCTTCAGGGATTGGAAAAGACCTATTAGGAACTGTGAATTTTGGAGTCTTGCCGAACTCGAGGGTCACCATGTTTGCAGTGACTTTCTTTTATTCCGACTTTAGAATTAAAACCCCGGCATCGACCAAAGCCTGAATTTTGTCCTTTAGGATAAAGCACTTGTTAGTAGGATGATGAATCATCCTATGGAAGAGACAATAATTGGGATCGTTGGTGCGTCCCACTTCGTTAGGGCGTCGTGCCTCTGGCAGTTTCAATTTATTCCCTTTGTGGAGTAAATGAAATATTGTAACCACCTGCTCGTCTTTGAAGGAGTATTATTTTAGAGGAAACTTAAACTCCTGATTATTGACGCTGCTCTTCTTGGTCTCTGGAGGAACGTCCCCTGACAATTCGACGGACATGGTCTCTTTCCCTTTGGCTTGGGAAGACTGCGCCATATCGCCACGCCCTTTATTGTTCATACCCCATATGCCTTTAGGAGTAGATGGTTCAAATTTTTAGCTGACATTTCAGCTATTTCAGCTTATTAACTAGTTCTTTTCAGGTATGAGCTTTGACAGTTCCCATACGAATCTCCACTTGGTCCAGGAAGTTATGCCTACATGTCTGCAAGAGCATGGGTAGTGGCGTCCCTGCTAGGCACATCAGAGATAAATTTCTGAACCACTCAATGTAGTCACGGACAGATTCTTTTTTCCTCTATAGAGTGGATAGGAGTTTATCCATGGTTACCTCGGTGTCGTCCTCGTAAAAATGAGAAAGAAATCGAGTCTCTAAGTTAATTCAGGAATTGATAGAGCTCAGAGGAAGGCTTCAAAACCAGTCAAATGCTACCCCCTTTAAGGTACCAATGAACAGCCTGGCCATGTAGCATCGTTATCTATAACGTTACCGGTCTGAGACTAGAAGTAATAGATGTGCTGGTTTGGCGAGCTCTTACCATCATACGTATGTAACGTAGGTAGCTTAAATTTTGGCGGGTATGGTACTGAATCCCATTCAAGTGGGTAAGGCCGAGTCATGCCTGCCTTCTTTAGTTCATCCCCCTGAGCTAGGGATGCGATCTGAGCTTGGATGCTTTTAAGAACTTCAACATCGATGGAAGAACTTTCCTTTGACTTCTCAGTCTTAGGTTGCTCACCATTATTATGTTCCTCCTCATTATGATTACTCCTGGTATCATTGTTATTGCGGTTGGTGAGGAGTTGAGCAAGCATCTATTGAATATTGTCCAAGACTTCTTGCTGGCCTTGGAGGTTTGCTCCTGAGTTTCCAACCATCAACGGAGGTCATCATTACCATTATCAGCCATATGCACCGACACTCTGTCGTTCGTACAGAGCTGACTTTGCTGAGGAGGCATACCCACTCTCTTCCCCCTCATCATCAGACCATTGGAATAACCTTTTCATTTGTTCTGGTGATGTTATTCCAGTCGAAGAGGATAGATGCTCATAATTATAGGGTATTGCCATCCTAGATCTGATGCTTCAGAACATACCTTCTTTTTCTACCAAGACTTGGCCTAAGTCAGGGCTATAGTCAGGGTCTGGAGAACTGAACGAAGGGGAGTTAGCACCACGCGGTGCTCGTCTGCTCCTATGCGGTTCACGTCCCCTTCCTATCATGTTGACAGATGCAGAGGGCAGATCTGATAGATTTCGCGATTTGCTCCTTTTGTGATGCTTCGTAGGAGCTCGCACCGTAGTCGATTAAAAACTAACCGTCAGTTTGGAAAGGTGGCGGGGATTGGTCCTAGTCGGCAATGAACTGAATGGACCATCACCAACTGACATCCCACTTATTCACAACAAGAGGGAGAAGTTTGGAGTAGTTCTAACTTCCGCTTGTTAGTTAAGAACTCTCGCAGGTTGGGGTTAGCCGAGTTTAAGCGATCCAGCGCGGAGATCCGGATGGAGCGCGTACTGGTCTGTTTAGGTGATTCTAAAATCGCCTTTTTGCTTATAGCTCTTCTTGCAGGAACGGACTTAGCACCAGAGGGCTTTGGAAGTGAAGCTCAGGACGATGCTTCGTCCTTTGCATTACCGCAGAGGCGATTAGCACTACATAGTGCGTTAGTTCTAGCTTCGCGGCTGAGAACTCTGGTAGCACTCTTGGGCGCTGAAGCTGCATAAGCACCACTATCAGTACCCAGGGATGATCCCTTAACTTCTCTCTAAAGAGTGGACTTAGCGCTGGAAGATTTTGAGAGTGAAGCACGCTGTGGTGCTTTGTTCTCAGCCTTATAGCGAAGGTGGTTAGCACTGCTGAGTGCTTCAGTTCTAACCTTCTGGCTAAAAACTTTGTTCGTTCCTGAGGTACTGGTGCTGAGTTAGCCATGCAATCGGTAACTTCGCTCGTGAGAACGAGGTTGGCACAAGGAGTCACTGTTCCTAGATTAGGCAAAGGCAAAGTTACCAATTTAGCCTCACGGCTAATAGCCTCGGCGAAGCTACCAAACTGGATAGGCAATTTGCCTTTATCTTCGCGTGATAGGCGAAGTTATGGTGGGACTTCACCTGGTAGTACTTCACCTGAAGCTTCACACGGAGCTTCTTCTTTGCCCTCCACATCTGCGTGGGAAGCGAAGATTTAGGCTCACAGGGAACCTGGCTAGCCTTGCGTAAGGTACTTGTAGCCTCAGTGGAGGAGGTTGAGAGGAGTTGGGATGAGGCTCTTCTAGTTACTCGCCCGGCTAAGGTTGGCTTCTTCTTTAAAGCCTTGGCCACCGAGATCTTCCTGTACTGCCGAGCGTGGAGCACTGGACTACCCCCAGAGAGCAATTCTTTAAATTTTTCTTGATCAAAATGAATGACCAAGTTTTCAACAATGAAAGGCTCAGTATTCAGACCATTGCATTGTGGCATCATCTCCTTATTACGCCAGAAGACGGATTTCTCCAGCGGAGTCGCCATCTTATTTTTCATTGATTTTGCGAAAGAGAAAACTTACAAAAAAGGATCGAGGAGCGAAATTACAAGTAATAAAAAGAAATTACAAGTAGATCTCCTCTGAGATTTCTTAGAAAATGTGCCGGTAGGAATCTGATCAGCGCGATCACTTTATTCCTTTGACGATGCAATCGATCAGGTGAACAAACTGCCTCCTAATAAGACTCCCTTCTCGCTTGGTTTAGGGAATCAGAGAACAAAAGATCAGTAGAGCTTTTTTGCTAGGAATTTTACTCTTTCTCTAAGCCGATCTCCTCACTGTCCGTCCGTGTGTCCCCTTGACTCAGCAAGGGACCTATTTATAGCAAATATGGGGTGTAAACGCCCCTTGAATTTAGCAAAGCTGAATTAGTCATTAGCTTCACGCGAGGCTCGCAAATGGCCTTACCGCGAAGCTTTTTGCGAGCTTCTGGTGAAGCTAGAGGGTTCGTGCGAACGTCCTCTTGTCGTTATGGCTCAATCGTCTCCACTTAATGTGGGACCCGCCCACTTAAAGTGGCCGGGTGTAACCACCCACTTAAAGTGGCATTAATCCCACTAAATTAGTGGGGTTCACCCATTAATCCCTCGTGGAATTTTGAAACGGTCAATTTGATGACCTGACAAAGCCCACTGCGGAGCTAGATCATGTGAAGCTAGATTACGCGAAGCTAAGACTTAGCTCATAGCTTCAAGCGAAGTTACCTTCAGAGCCTCGAGCGAAACTGAGACTCAGCTCATAGCAGAGCTATGACTCAGCTGGCGCGAAGCTCCTAGATCAGCCTCTAGGGGGGCTAAATGGGAATTTTTGAGCAAAGCTCTCAGCGGAGCTGGGCAAAGCTGTAAATTAGCTCCCTATGGAGCTTCATAGCGAAGCTAGACAAGCTTAGCCTCTCAGGCGAGGCTAACCACTTGGGGCTAATGTGAGGCTAAGTATTGAGCTAACTCAGCATTTTAAACCTGTTTAGATTTCTTTAAGGATAACTTTGGCTTACTGTCTGCTTCACTGGATCAGTAAAATCTGAGTCATTATCTTATCCCTGGTCGTCAGCTTGTCTTTTGCTTATCTTTTGTAAATGTCGATAAATTAGACATCGTTCAGATCGGTTGAAGTTAAATGCGAGAGTTCTGTCTTTTTAGAGTGTCAACACTCTCTTCATTTCATGCCACCAGAATTGCTGCTTCAAGTCTTGGTACATCTTCATCTCTCCTGGATGTATGGAATATGCTGAGTTATGAGCTTCAAATAAAACTTCTTGTCGAACATCTCCTTTCGGTCCACAAATTCCATCACCAAAACGGAGTGTCCCATCACCATGGATCTGCATATCCGTCCTCAGTCTAGCTTCCACTTGATTTCGAAATTCTTGTACTTAGGATCCCCACTTTGAGCTTCCTTGATCTTCTCTAACAAGGTTGACTGAAATTGCAAAGTCATTAACTGTCCGGAAGCATTAATCTTCTATGTCACCATTAGTTTCATCCATCTCATCTCCTCAAGCAATTCATTTTACTGAGTAATTTGTATCATGATCGTACACATATTTTGCATTCTTTTCATTACACTCCTACATTTATCGTGTAATAAATCTGCTAATTTTTTTGTCTTAAATGTCTATTTTGTAGAAGATAATAATGAAGAGAAAGAAGATTAAATCAAATAAATACCAGTTAAAATCAGATTTAACTGGATCTATTTGGTTAGCTGAGGATGATCCCAGATCTAGTTAGAACAAATCAAGGATTTGGGTAAATGTTCAGCTGAAGATCAGAGTAAATCAGAAAGATAACACCAAATGGAAACTAGTAAATTTAGATTTCTATAAATCCATTATGGTTAGCTAAAATCAATCGAGGATAATATCAAATACAGAGAGATAAATGGATAAAGAGAAGATCAACGGATGAGATGAAGCAAGTTTGACTCAGATTCTAACTGGATACATTTCAGTATTTAAATCATACCTTTTGCTACCGAATCTCAAATCTGATGATTCAAGTGTTGGCTCAAAGGCCTATCACTCTAGTTTTGATGATGATCAACTCATGTAGTTATTGTACTAATGATCTTGTGTTTAATTAGTGACAGATTCATGATCAAGATCTTAGTAGGTGTGGAGCTTCAACAAAGGATTTAAAGTCACATTTTGGAGCTAGCACCGGTTGATTCACGAGCCTATGCATCAAGACCACATCAAGTACTCAAGAGGAGTCGAGCTCGTTGGATTGCTTTTGGACCAAGTCAAGATGATGAGAAGACTTCAAGATCAAGACTTGTGTCTAGGTATAAGATTTAGTTTTTAGAAGATTTTATTTTTTAGATAAAATGTAAAGGATAGAGTAGTTGGTGGATTGCTCAAGTACATATACACACACACTCTTGATAGTTTTATTTTTACAAAAGATTTTTACTTTGGAAAAATACTTTTTGGTTTTTGGAATTTCTTATATGCATGTCTTTTATCCAAAACCAAGTTTAGAGCTTAATGTCAAAACATAGATATCTTATTTGTGTAGTGGATCATATCCATACACACTATGCTTTAATGAATTCAAAATATCTTGTTTTTGTATCATGAAGAAGTTTTGGAAAAACAAGTTTTGAAAAATACTGTTTTTAGATTGAGCCAATATTTTCATATTACAAAAATAGTCCAAATCTTTTATAACATGTCTTGATTTTGTGCAAGCATGTTTGTTTATCAAAGTATATGGTAAAACTATTTTTGTAGATTTTTATGTATTTTATGGGATTTTTATGTGAGCCAAAAGACCAAGTTTTTAATCCCTATTTCAGACCTGACCTGACTTCAGCCGGTCGACCGACGTGCACAGACGTGCACAGCCAGTTCTGGCAGGAGGGCCAGCCGACCGACCCGGTCGACCGTCCAGAGAGCTCTGCTCTCTGGAAAGGCCCCGGCCGGCCGGGCGGCCGACCGGACAGAGAGACTTGCTCTCTGTATCCTGGCTCGGTCGACCGGTCGGTCGACCGATGGCACAACGGTCTGAAATATGACCGTTGGCCGGTCGGCCGGACGGTCGACCGACAAGCCTGACAGAACCCCAACGGCTAGTTTTTCTTAGCCTATAAATTTGAGGGTTTGGGCATTGTTTTTCAAAAAGATTTTCAAGTGGGTTTTCACCAGTTTTTCCTGAACTATTTAGAGGTTTTCCTCCACTTGATTTAGAGCAAATATTTCCAATCAAAATGAGAGATTTATCAAAGAGTGTAAAAGAGATTTCTTTGAGTTTTCCTCCACCATCTCTTTCCTTATTTTCTCACACAAACACTTGAGCATCCATTGATTATTCATTCTATAGGAGTGTTGTAGTGAGAGTGCTTTTAGGTGATCAAAGTGTTGTGATCACCAAAGATCTTTTCTTTGTACTTTGAGGAGGCAGGCAAGTGTGCTCGCGGTGTTTTAGAGTTCGATTGTGAACTCTTGGTTTGAGGTGCGGCCTCGGCAAGCTTGTGGGGCTTGCGTGTGTATGGGACTAGGGAGTCTGAGGGATTATAGGTGTTGCGGCACCATGGAGAGATCCATTAGGATCGTGCTTAGTGGAAATCCTTCGTGGGTCGAAGGCGGGGATGTAGAGCAAGTGTGCTCGAACCTCGAAACAAATCCCTTGTGTTTGCGATTGCTCACTCTCTCTCTCTATTTCCTTGTCTATATCTTGCATTCAATTATAGTGTTTATATTTATATGCTTGATATACTTGTGTGCTTAAATTGTTATACTTGCTTGGGTTGTTTGCTAACACTTGTATTTAACCAAAAGAGCCAACGCGGCACCTCAACCCTTATCTAGGGGAATCTAGAGGAGTTTGTCCAGAGCCCTTCACGGGGAATTCGACAACACTCTTGTGTTATACGTGGTGTTTAGTGTAAGAGTTTTAGTTTAGGTCATAATAGTTTTTAATTCCGCATTATTTGTCATTAAGTGACCATTAGGTTAGCCATCACCTATTCACCCTCCCTCTAGGTGAACTTACATCAAGATGATCCAAAATGAGGACCTACAGAGCTACAACTCTTATGTTGATCACTATTTCTAATTCTGTCATTTGATAAGTGATATTCTGCAATCAATACGTCAATAAATTGCAGATCAGAACTGAATATCCACATCAAATCATGTTTGGAGATAAGGGAGGATTCAAATTCAGAAATAGCCAGCTTTCCCTATCTTCATACTCCTCTAACCTCTGCATTTCTTCTATAAATACCTGCAATCTCAAAGGCAAGGGGGAACGACCAAGCAGAGAATAGAACTTAGGCTAATTTGTAGTTTGTAACTTAGGTTTTTATTTTCTTTCATGTAATTTTTGTTTTATTTATGTAACTGAGAGGAGAGGATACTTTCATGGAGGAATGAGAGTAAGCTTGTACTGAAGGTGACACCAGTGTAAGTGATCTTTTCTTTCATTGTTATTTGAATCGAATCAAAGTTTCTTTTTCTTCTTTACTCTTGTTTTCATTTACTCTCCTCTGATGTGTTTATAATCCAAGTGAATCCGATAGCCTCGAGACTGCTTCGCCATTGCAAGTGCCCTTGATGGCCTATGGTGATGAATAGCCATTCTTTGTTGGTTTAGCTCGCCCTTTTATTCGTAGTGTAGATCGAGAATGGGGAAGATCATATACGCCATGCTTGATTGCCTTCAAAGACAAGGTAAGTCGTCGCAACGGATCTAAGGTATATGAGCATTGAAGAGGTAAGTAATTTTTAGCTTATCTTTCTTTTCTTTTATTCTTTAGTTTTAATATCACAAGCTCCAACCATCTTTATAACTCTTTTCCATTTCTTTGTATATAATCTATTTTTCATTTTTCCATCTTCTTAATCTACCATCTTCTTCCTAATTCAACTTTAACAATTTTTATTTTCTTTTTTAGAAACTAAAGAAGAACTTTAACCATTAATGGTAGCATAAAAGAGAACTTGCTAAACAAGCATCCATCGCTAGTCCCTCCTTGTAGATCACGACCCGCATAGCCACTTGCTATAGCGGTAGAATTGAGTACCTTGCACTACTGTTTTAAAAGTTCTGAAATTCTGTATTTGTGTGCAGGTTCAAACTACAATCAAATTTTGGCGCCGTTGCCGGGGACGGACGGTAAGTTACTCTCTTTAAAAGTTTACATTTTTTGTTAACTTTCTTCTTTATTTTTTGTACAGATTTAACAATAAGAAATTCTTACTGCAATGGACACATAAGTGGCCTTGGAATTTACTCAAGAAAGCAGAGCCAAGAAGCCCTCAAATTTGCTACATTCTAGTGGCAAAACTGAGTGAACTACTAACCTGTATTTTTGCAAGTTGGCTGAATTGAAAATCTGAATTTCTGTAGCATTTATCTCCTTGTTTGACTCACTATATATATACATTTTTAACACAACAGTAAAAAGTTGATTGTAAATGCTAAAAATGATTTAGACTTTGCATTTAAGCACATGTCTATTTTATTACATTTTCTATTTACTGTTGAAGAGTGCTGGAGCCAAGGTATGTGTGCATAGTATTTAGTATAAGGTTCATTCTTGTATAAAATATTACTTGAGTGTTACTTTTTTCTATATACTTGTACACTGCACTAAATTGATTTAAGGGCTTGTCCTATAAACAATATAAGGTGGGGAAGTCATTACTCTCCCTTAGCCCACAAACAATCTCCTGACTCACTAACCCAAGTCTAACTAAAAATGAGTAGACGTTGGCCCTAGGGACATCTCGGACTCAATTAGGAAAGGCGTTGGAATTTGACTCCTGCCAAATCAGTATCTAAGAAGGGATTAAGGGCCGAAAGCCCGAAGGTTGGTGGTTACTTAATTAAGGAACGTCTTTGATGGATAATCTCCCACCAATCTTACCCTGACCTGGCTGATTAGCTTGTGGTCAAAGTCTGCATTATACCTCCTATGGACAGTCTAACCAGTTAGGAGTCGTCTAAGTCAAAGGTTTACCCTAACTTAGGTTAGAATTTTTTCTTTTTTGTTTGCTTATTTATTTGTTTTTTTCTTTGTTTGTATTCTATTGTGTGATATGGCTTATAACAATAATTTTTCCAATTTTAATGATAATCCATATTACACACCAATCTCTTTTTCGGATATTACCAACCCGGAATATCATAACTTTAACCAACCTAGTGTGCCGGATTGGTCTTATCCGAATCAATATAACCCTTGCCCCCAATCTTATAACCATAATTTCCAGAATAATTTCAACTCTTCACAGAGTCAGTGGGGATTCACCTCCCCCGAGTCCAATTTTCAACCAACTTGTCCTCCTTATGCACCTTGTCTATAATATTTCCAAGATTCATACTCAGTTCCACCAGCCCAAAATAGAAAACCATCAATTTTGGAAATGAGTATGCGTGAGTCCAAACAACAATCGCAAAATCTGATGGACTCACAATTTTACCATCAATTCTAAAATAACACTTCATCTTTTCAAGACCAATCACAACAAAACGATGAACCTATCAACTATGAAAAGATGCTTGAAGCCATGACTCAAGCTCAAAACGCTCGTAATCATGACATAGATATGATGGTCCAAACTCTACGTTCTCACCGTTTGGCCAGTTCTGATGTCGTTAACCATTCTGTTAGAGCTAAAGAGTTATGTTGTTTTAAAAAATAAGGTTCTATTTCAGCACAATCATTTGAACTTGCCCAAACTCCAAATTTTGAAAATGATATTGAAGTTTGGCAAGTTATTCCTTTCCTGAAATAGAACTTGAGAATGAATATGATCCTGAACCTCAAATTAGTGATTCAATTCTACTTCCTGATTCAATAATGGCTCTGGTGTCTTCACCTGATTTCAATCTTTTTCTCGAGTCAATATTGGATCCTGTGCCAATTCATAATGAAATTGAATCGCCCATCTTTGATGATCATCATATTGAACTTGACCAATTTCACACTTTTGAAAGTCCTATTGACAAATTGGTAAGTTCTCATTTTTATGAAATTGAACTCAATGAGAAATGTGACCTAGATTCTTAAATTTGTGATCCAGTTCAAATTTTTCGAATCAATATTGACTCCTATTTTGTTACCCGACTTGAGTAATATTTTAGAGTCAGTTTTGATTCCCACAGCTGTCATTCTTGAAGTTGAATCACCAATATTAAGTCACATTCCATTGTGGGAAACTGAATGTGGACTTGAGTTTTAACTTCTTGATTTGGATCCACTTCCTGAGCCAATCTCGACTCTTGAACCTTTACTTGATTTAAGTCACTTTTCTGAGTCGGTATTAGTTCCAGTACTTCCTGAGTCCAAGATAATCATTCTATCTTTTCGTTCTCCATTTTGGGACAAGGCGGTTGACAAAATTGACTCCGAAATTAATTATAGAATTTGGAAATTAGATGGGGTTAAATTTTTAATAAAAAACGTTCATATATACATCATTTTAGTGGGTTATATAAAAGAGATTTCTGGTGAATTCCTCCGAACTCCACGAGAATTCGATTGGGCCGCATTTCGTGGACCAATCAGACCACTACCGGAACCACCACCTTAAGGTAGTATTTTCCTTCCCTGTCATCTTTTTCATGCATCTATGCATTAATTCATACATTGAGGACAATGCATGAGATAGGTGTGGGGAAGGGTTCTAAAATAACTTAGGTTTTTCTTTTTATTTTAAAAAAATATTATTAACATTTTCTTTACTTTTAAAAACTTTTTGAAAATAAAAACAATATTTTGACATATTTTTTGTAAGAAATTAAGTCAATTTTAAGGAATAGGAAAATCAAAATTAGGATTTCTTAAACTTGGTCAAAATAAGATTATTTGTTTGATTTTTAGGGTTAGGAAGATAATTTGTCAAAGTAATTTAGTCTTGATCTTTACCTTAATAAAATATGCACACTTCATACACTTACACACTTAGGGTTCAAAAATAAAGATTCTTATGCCTTATAAAAGAAGAAAAATATATATATAAAAGATAAACAAATCTAATTATTGATTAGCTAGGTGCTTTGGCCTAAGCAAGCCTTAGTATTTATGCGAAAGATGATTAGATAAGTTTGAAATATATATATATATATATATATATATATATAAATCCTCTGATTAAACTGGGTATTTGTGCCTAATAAAACATAAGTACTCACGCCTAAAAGTGATTCATATAATAAAATCTTTAGTTTTGTGGCCTTGTTTGCTCGAATCCTTAAGTCCAGGGGTGTTTTCTCACCCGGTGCCCTAAGACCGTTTGGTTTGGGAGTCATCGATTAAAGGCTCGTTACATGGGCAGATTAGAAAGCCTAATAGAACTAAGGAATGATACCACCAAAAAAAATAAAAAAATAAAATATATATATAAATAAGGCATAAGAGTTAGAGTTAAAGAACCCTTAGTCAAAATTTTCATGGTCACAAGGTGCATATGACTTAGGGTAAAGTAATAGACTAGATGAGAAGTACAATTTGACTCCTTACTTTGATTGATAACAAATTTTTGAATAGAGACTAAGTTTAGGAATGAAAAATTCGATTTTCCTATAACTTATAGATTACTTAAATCTCACAATAATATTTCAAATATTTTTCTTTCAAAATGTGTTTTCAAAATATTAACATTTTTCTTTCTTTTTTTTTTATAGATTTTGTGGGTGCAATCCACTGAAAACCCTCACAAGACAAAACTCGTCCTCTAGGGGTAACCTAAAGGTTTAACGGCTTGTTGCATAAGCTCAGTGCAATCGCGTGACCTGCGAAAGTGGTCTAATAATCTTTAGTTTAGTTTTGTAGTTTTGCTCGAGGACGAGCAAAAGATAAGTGTGGGGGTGTGATCGTACATATATTTTGTATTCTTTTCATTACACTCCTACATTTATCATATAATAAATCTGCTAATTTTCTTATCTTAAATATCTATTTTGCAGAAGATAATAATGAAGAGAAAGAGGATTAAACTAAATAAATACCAGTTAAAATCAGATTTAACTAGATCTATTTGGTTAGCTGAGGATGATCCTAGATCTAGTTAGAACAAATCAAGGACTGGGGCAAATATTCAGCTGAAGATCAGAGCAAATTAGAAAGATAACACCAAATGAAAAACTGATAAAATTCAGATTTTTATAAATCCATTTTGGTTAGCTAAAGATCAACCAAGGATAATATCAAATGAAGAGAGACAAATGGATAGAGAGAAGATCAACGGATGAGATGAAGCAAGTTTGACTCAGATTCTGACTGGATACATTTTAGTATTTGAATCATAACTTTCGCTACCGAATATCTAATCTGATGATTCAAGATGATCTAGAAAGCAGACTTATAGGGCTACAACTATTATGTTGATCACTATTTCTAATTCTGTCATTTGATTAGTGATATTCATCAATCAACACGCTAACAAACTGCAGATCAGAACTGAATATCTATATCAAATCAAGTTTGGAGATAAGGGGAGGATTCAAATTCATAAATAGCCAGCTTTTCCTATCTTCATACTCCTCTAACCTTTGCATTTCTTCTATAAATACCTGCAATCTCAAAGGCAAAGGACGACCATGCAGAGATAAGATTTAGTCCAGTTTTTCATTCTTTGTAGTGTAGGTTTTTGTTTTCTTTTGATGTAAATTTTATTTCTTTGTAAGTATAGTTTAGACTGAGATTCATATAAGTAAGAGAGAGAGGCTTATGTTGAGAGTGACACCAATGTACCTCCTCCTTTCTTCCATCGTTTCTGCAAGCAATAAAAGGTAACTTTTTTTATGTTTGTCTTCACTTTTGTTTCCTTTTTCTTTCTACTCTTTCACTTTTGGTTATGATGAGCATTCAAGTGAATCTAGAAGCATCAGTATAACAATGTTTGTGTGAGTGCCAACGATATTTCATGATGATGTTCTCCTCCTCAAGACTCTGTATCATTTCATTCTTGTTCGTCTTGATGATGTAATGCGAATGGGGACTGAGCTCGATCTTATGGCTTATGCGTTGAACGCCTCCGAAGCAAGGTAGAACATGCAAGGGTTCCAGGTAAGTCATCAACCAAAGGACGTAAGTATTTCTTTAATTTTTTCTTTCTTTTCTTTTATTTCTTTAGATTATATCAACAACACCCACTTCTTTAATCACTCCTTTTCCATTTCTTTGTACATATCCAATTCTGGTTTCTCCATCTTCCCAATCTTTCACTTTCTGCCTAACTTCATTGTAATTTATTTTTCTTTTCTTTTTAAGAAACTAAAGAAGAACTTTAACCATTAATGGTAGCATAAAAGAGAACTTGCTAAATAAGCTTCCATCGCTAGTCCCTCCTTGTGGATCACGACCCGCATAGCCACTTGCTATCGCGGTAGAATTGAGCACTTGCACATCTCTATTTTTAAGTTCTGAAATTCTGTATTCTTGTATGCAGGTTCAACCTCAATCACAAGAAAAGGAGTTAGAGAAGAAAATAAAGATAAGTTAAGAGAGCACCTTTTATATAGATTGTCACCTTCTATTACAAGCACTCTTGCTTCCTAACCATGTATCACTCTCTCCTATTACAAGATCTATAAAAAATGAAAAATACAAAGGAGGAAGAAGAAGAACACTAATTTAAACTATCCTAAACTATAAAATGGAGATGAAACTACCCTAAAATATTGCATATCTCTGCTCTGGAAAACCCCAAGGGGTATTTATAGGCACCAAGGGAAAGGGGGGCCAGGGGCAAACCCTAGCCCAAAGTACGGCACGGCCGCGCCGTACGGCCGCGAAAACGCTGCAAAATCTGCGTTTCTGCGGTTCTTCTAGAGCCGTGCGTGCGGTGCTTCGCCCGTCTGTCCCCTGTTGGCGTCAGTGCCCGATTTCTGGTTTTCAGCCCCTAGTTTTGACAAAACAGCTCTTCAAGGTCAATGGCTATATTATAGGCCTTTAATCACCCATTAAATTGTGATTTAGGGTATTCTTCTTCATTACACACCATGGATCTAGAAACATGTAAGAGAGGTATTATTAGCAGAATTTAATATGAAATAAATGTGAAGATGTGGTATGAAATATACAGGTTTAGAGACTAATCAGGCACTCATTGGACCTGTGTTTAGGTTCACCATACTTATAACACTTGCCAACCCTCGACTTGGCATATGGATTCTCCTTGCCCATTGTAGTGAGGGTAGTTGTCATTGTCGGGTTTGCTAGAGGGGTGTCAATCGCCTTACGAGCTGGAGGTCATTCGCTTGATGTGGAACCTTACTGAGCTCTTGTATTGTCGGATGTCCTCTCTATTGCTCCTTTGAAAGGTAAAGTTGTTCTCTACAATCTCTCAATCTTCATGATTTATTTTGAGCCTTGTCGACAGAGAACACTTCTTAGAGGGCCACACGTTCCTGAATGGAGTACTTCAGCCCATTGATGTACTTTGAAGTCTGTTAGTCCTCATCAGGGATAAGTCGCATCGCGGCGAGAGGTGATAGAACTCCTCCATGTATGCTATCACAGAACTCGTACATTGGCTACATTGCTCAAATTGATTGTAGAGGATCTGTTGATAGCCAGGTAGAAGTAATCTATCTTGTAGGAGTTACTTCATGGCCTCCGTGTGTAACATCTCCTAGTCAATAATGTTGTATTATTATTTTTAAATTTTTTATCTGGCTTTACTTCCCATTTTGTTAATTACTTGATTTATAGTTATTATTATTAGATATACAAATTATTTCTAAAATATTAACATTGGCTTTATTTATTATTACCATTATCACTTATTAATATTTTTAATTATTATTACTATTATTATTATTTGTTACTCTTAATAATGAGTGTTTCATTATGATTATAATTATTATTGCTATTTTTATTTTAATTATTATTGGTAGTATTGTTAACTGTTATTGTTATTAACATTATTATTATGTATTTGTATTATTGTTGTTAACTATTATTACTATAGTATTATTATTAGTATTTTAATTATTATTATTTATTTTTATTATTACATGGTTAATTATTATTATTATTTATCATCATTGTTATTATTAAAATTATTGCCTGAATTATTATTTTTCCTCCGTGATTCTTTTCCCCATACCTATTTATCTAAAACCAAAACCCACCGACCCAATAATTTATAACCCAAAACCCAATCCTCATAATCCTATCTTAATTCAAATTCAAATCCTAGGTCTTAACTATGTAATTAAATCCTATCTAATCAAATCTTTATCCTTGCAAATCAAACCATAAATATAGGATAATCCTAATCTAAATCCTAACAAAAATCATATCCAATCCTAACTTACTCAAATCTAAATATTATTTTTAAAATCATAACCTTAATTAATTCTATCCTAACCTACTCAGTCAAGCAGTTTGAACCCAACTAGAATTCTGATTTTTAAAATCCCTAATAATCTATAAAAAGCCTAAACTACTTCTTTTTTTCTACCTCCAAAGAAAAATCATGATCCAACTCTCCACACCTTCTTCTTTTTTTCTCCTCAAGCGAAGCATGAATGAAAGGAATCTCGAAGTGCAGAAATTGAGGAACATACTAAGGGAGATCAAATCCAAGTAAGTAATCTATCTTCTCACAATTTTTTTGATATATATAGTTTATTGAAAATCATGTCTATAGCATGATTATTCATGAATTTTTATACATTAAAACCCAACCATAAAAATTTAACAAAAAAATACATGTGAAGATATACCAACTCATAATTTTAATTTACATATTTTTTTTGGAATTTTTAACAAAGGATTTCATTATAAAAAAAGAAAAAAAGAAATAAATAAAAATTGAATAATAAAATAATCAGATAAAAATAAAAAGAAAAAAATAGAGAAAAATATAAATAATAGTCTACAATACATTTATTTTTACTTTCTATGATAAAAATTTTAGACTAATGCCAACATAAATTAACTCAAAACCACCTACTTTAAAGCTATTTTTCTTAATAGTAAATTCAGACCCGTTAAGTATTTTAATGGTTTAAAGCCTATTAAAAATCCATCAAAAATTAGAAATTGGTTTAAACTAAACCTACTAATTCATTAGATCTAGAGGACCATATTCCTAACCCCCAAACTAATTAATCAAGATTAAAACCCCTTATAACTCTCAAGTTAAATATCCTTTTAAAAATCTAACAATTTCTATTGAAATGAACCATATAGATTTATCGGGGCCTTGTGATTTCAGTGGTTTGGAGTTGGGATCGAGTTCAGGTGAGTGTTCTTTTCCTCCTTCAGTTAAACAAGGATTTTGTGATAAATGATTTTATTTAGTTATGTAATCATGCTATAAAGGTTATGTATATGATTAAGCTAGTTTTATAGTATTTAGAAATTTTATAGTTTTTATAAATTACATACACGTACTTCTTGTAATATATTTATCTATTCTTGCATGTAATAAGGTTTATTGTTCTTAATAATAAATCTACATGATTACTGCATAACATTGATTCGAACTATGCTACTAAAACTGGCACCCCGTCCTATTCTTGTTCCTATTATATATGTTCTTGACTACCTTGCGGTAGGGCCTGGTTCAGTGCCAGGAGTCTGGGCCGTGATTTCGGGATGTACGGGACCCATCTAAAGCATGGACAATATCTTCAACCGATCAATTTCAATAACTTAGGACCTCGATTGTCACGTGTGATAGGAGTAGTATGGGATGCGTCTATTACAGTTGGCAATTGGTGTTTGTTGACATAATAATAATAAAAATAAATTGTTCATAATGTACTATAATTGATTGTCTTTGCCTGATACATGTATGTATGTTGGACACCCGATTACACCCGATCTGAATGGACATCTGACTCTAGTACTGACTGACTCTACCCGCTTGATATATAGATCGTGATAGACACCTGATTGAATACCTGACTGGACAGATACTCTACTATGTGCTATCCATGTTATTGTTTATTTACTTTATTCATGTCATTTCTTATTCTGGTATATATATATATATATTCTTTATCTACTCACATGTTATATGCACATGCACTTTTCAGTTTATTTTTACACATTCACTAGAAGTTCTGGCTCCCTGGATTTACATATCCAGATCTGTGGCTATTTATTACTGATCAGGTATTTGGAGAGGATTACATGCATTACGAGGAGCTGGAGTCTCTCTTTTCTTTATTATAGGTATTCTTACTCTTTTATTCATGCTATTTCCTGATTCTATCATTATCATGTCCAGTTACCATTTCTTTTCTTTATTCATCTACTATCATTGTGTTAGATATTTATATGTCATATTGTAGTGATATTAATTTATCGTAGCAAATTTTATACCTTGTTCAGGTTACTTTAAGGTTGGCGTATGTTTGTAGAATATTTTTCTCGTGTACATACGTCGCTCACCTTCGTCGCGACTCCGTTTCCGCGTATTTTAGAAAGCGGGGCGTGACACCATGTCATCACTGGTGGCTTGCCTTGGCACCTCCATGTTATTTGCAGCTGGTCCCACCATGCGATCACCTCTCCTTTGAGCTTGTACCCATGAACTTGATATGCTTTTCCTTATAGATGTAAGCCATGTCAAAGAATTTCTCTACTTCATAGATCAAGTCTAAGAAGGACTCGATGTCAAGGTTCCCACGAAAAGAAGGAATCTCGATTTTCATCTTGTACTTGTCAGGAGTTGGATCTCATCTTCTCCTATCTGGGTTAAGAAAAGGAAATATTTCTTCCCTGTTGGGATTAAGAATCGCCATTTGTCTAGGGCCTCGCCCATAGGTCATCTTCCATCAAAACCTTCGTCTTTGAAATCATCTTCAGGATAGAAGATGTTGATGAGTTCTTCCTCATCGGTAAGATCTCCGTAGGAAAGTTATCAAAGAGGATGTCTTGGTGGTGGTGGTGAAGGTTGATGTGGTTGTTAACGAGTGGGTGATCGTTGGAAAGAAAATTCTTGTGGTGGAGGTTGTGGATGAGGATTACTTGATTGTGGTGGAGGTGGTGAAGGAAAATTGTTCGATGAACATTCATGCCCGCTACAGTACGTGATTGTACTCTAAAATTATAATTTTATCATCACTTTTACACAAATATCTTTGATTATTTCTTTATTAATTAATGCTATTAACCTTTTTTTTACTTCTGGTGCGTAGAAATTCAATAAAAAAGGAGATAATGAGTAGAAGAGCTTCTATCCTATCTAAAGTTAGATTCTAAATTAAATTGAATCCAAAAGAGGAAAGGATTAATCTTTATTTGCTATATTCAAATTCAAGTTCAAATTCAAAAGATAAAGTCTGAGGAGATGAATAAGATAAAGCTAATTCTAAAAGAAATAAGGAGAAAAATTCAAATTAAATGGAGTTCAAAATCAATTCAGACTTGAATTCAGACTGTACACCTTTTAGTATTCGGATCATAACTTTTTCTACAAATTTTCAAATTCGATGATTTAAGATGTTACAGAAAGAAGACCTAAAGGACTACAATTCTTTTACCACTCTATTTAATTCAACCATCTGATGAGTCATATTCAGAAATCAACATGCCAACTTGCTGCAGGATTGAATTTTCGTATTGAATTAGGAAACCTTCTAATTTGTATCCTAGTGTGATTAGCTTTGAGGTCTATTTAAAGAGCTGAAGTCTCTTATAATCTCTCATCTCACATCAGAGATCAAAATTAGAGTTTTTCTTTAGATCTATTTTCTTTTCGAATTTTATCTTTGTACGAGGAGGAAGACAACTCTTGTAATTGATCGTGACAATCAATAAACATGTTCGATCTTTCTCATATCTTTGTTTTGTTTTTAATTTTAGTTTTTCTTTATTTTCTTTATTTCTTGCTTTCTTTTGCTTCTCATGTTTACCATGAGTAGCTAGGTTTTTTCTCATGGCTTGCTAATATATCACAACCATCACATCTAATGTCTAGTAGATAACTGAACTAGATCATATGCATGCCTACTCCAATCTTTATTCTTGAAGACTTGTTAGGATAAGCAACTAGTTTAAATACTTTTTTATTGTTCTTCTTAATCTATACTTGATAAATATCTTGATATTTTAATGCTCGACTTTAGTAAGTGTTAGGGTTAAAGATTTGCTTGTACTTTCTAATAATCTTTCTTACTTTATACTTGACCAACAATATTGATATTGTAATATTACATCTTGGTTAGTGTTATTTCAACCCGTATCCTAGTTTTGTCCCATGTATCTTACTTGATTTTGTGGTAGAATATCATGTTTAGGATTTGAAGTGAAGTAATTATCTATCTAGCATTAGCATGTATGGTGGTTGATTATTAGTAAGCTGCAAACCTTTCTTTTAGTTTAATCCTTTATCAATATACAATCCATCCTTTCTTTTCTATGTTCTTTATATAGAGAAGATAATAAGAAGACAATATTATCGAAAAGCTTCCATCGCATCTTTCCCTGAGGTTCGACCCATTTAGCTCTTACTACAGCGGTTAAATTGCGAAGATTCAGAGTTGAAACTAATCACATACACTTTTCATATTCTCTATATTCTTGTTGGCAATCAAAATTTTGGCGTCGTTGTCGGGGAGGGTACGGTATACATTGTTTTCTAACTAAATTCTTCTATGTGTGAAAATCATAAAAAAATATATTTCCCATGGCTTATCTAAATTCATTTGGTTACAATTCATTTGATAGGTCAAGACCATCTTTCCATCCATCAACTTCTTTTTCAAATTATCATGACTATCCCCACCCCACTCTATCATCTTTTGCATCCTAACATATAATTAGGTACAATTATCTGTAAGTACACCTAGAGAGGGGTGAATAGGTATACAAGCTAATCTATAACAAATGATACAAAATTTAAAACTTAATTGCAAACATACTATGTGTAACCAAGAGTGAGCCTAAATTCTCCATGAAGGGCATTGGAACTACTCCTCTAGATTCCTCTAAACTAAGAGTTGAGGGCCTTAAATGCTCTCTTAGTTGAACATAAGTGCGGGCACACAAACTATATCTAGCATATGAATATGAACAAATAATAATGATGCAAGATATAAAGAGAGAGTTGAGAGATAGTGGATCAAACGCAAATATCAAGATATGTTCTGAGGTTCGAGCCACTACTCTACGTCCCCGCCTTCACACAGAAGGATTTCCACTATGTCTACATAGAATCTTCCACAAAGGGACCTCCACTGAGGAATTACAACTCAACACTTAGAGTACACAACTCCTCTCTAAAACACAAACACCTCAACACAAGAAGAAAGGCATGAAGCCTAGCACGAAGCAAAAAAAGAAATACATTTGGTGATCTCAATGATCACAAACACTCTCTTGGTGATCTCAAAGAATCACAAATAATTTTTTCACAAAACAAAAATCCTAAAGATAGATTTGAGATGATAGCTCAAGTATGTGAGAAAACAAAGTGTTTTGAAAAAGAAACAATAAAGAAAACACTTGGGAAAAACTTCTAGATAGATATGAAATTTAAGAACAAAAACTAAAATTTCTAAAGCTAGATTTTCTTTGATTTTCCAAAACTTTGAAATAATAAAAGATAAAGAGTTTTGGCACAAAAACTTCTTTTAAAAACTTGCTGAAAACTAGAGAAGCGGAGAAATTTTGCTCTTGAAAATCTTGAGAGAAACAGCCTCTAAAGACTTCATATTTATAGGGATCTGGAAATATAACCGTTAGGGTCCACAACAAGCCCAGAATAACCTGTCGGTTGACCGCCCGGTCGACCGGCTAACAGTCAGATTTCTGACCGTTGGGTTATCGATCGACCGGTCTGTTGACCGCCCGGTCGACCGGGGCCAGAACTAGAGACCTGGCCTCTCTGGTCGGTCGATCGGGGCCAAATCTAGAGAGCAGACTCTCTAGAACGATTGACCGCTCGGTCGACCGCTAAAGCTTGTGCACATTTGTGCACGTCGGTCGACCGGTCGGTCGACCGTTAGTAGCCCTCAACCAGGGTTTATAGGTTAAAATACTTGGTCTTTTAAATACTTATAAAATCCCATAAAATCATATAAAATTCAGAAAATAAGTTCATGTAAGCACTTGCAATACAAATATGTTTGATCAAAGATCAACCAATATTACAAACTATTTGAACTATTTTTGAGGCATAGAAATTAAGCTTGAAATCAAAAACTGTATTTTCAAAAACTCGTTTCATTTTTTTTCAAGAGTTTTTTGAGAAGACTTCAAAATGAAAAACAATTTCTCAAAAACTTGTTCAGATATAAAAATAAGATATTGAAACATTTAAAACATAGTGTTGTAGGATCTAAAATATTATGTCAACACAATACTAGAACAACGATATTAGCGTTAAATAAAATAACTTGCAAGTAAGGAAATAAATCTTAGAAATAATGCAAACGTAAACACAAGAGATTTTATCCTGGTTCGGTCTTCTTAACCTACATCCAATCTCCAAGCAACCCGCTTGAGATTTTTCTTATCCTTGATTTTGTACACCCAAAACCAATACCTTGTACACCACTTGATAAATCCCCTTTGAAAAATGTATACAACTCTTCTTACGCCAAGAAGACAACAGCACCTTGTACAACTTCTTTTCAAACCGAAGATGCTCTTGTACGATATTTCTCTTTGAGTAATTACAATCAATCTTATAAGCTTTGAATCTGTATGTGAGCGTGAACAATGACTCTTATAGGTGGACTCTCAGAATTCTTCACTAAAAGATTGGAATTTGTGTGAAAAATAGAAAGTGGAAACAGTTTTTTGAAAACAGATTTTTGAACAGAGTTTTTGGGCAGAAAAATATTGATATGAAATTGGTGATTTAGCCTAGGATAACATCCCTATTTGTAGGTGAAATCTATGGTCAGTTAGGATAGTTATCAGGATAAATTTGAATATTAAAATGTTGGATAAAATACCAGAATTTAATAACTGTACAACAGTTACAAACTGCTATAAGTCAGCTAGGGGTTGGGGGTTAGTCGATTAGTGTAGGCATATTTGACTGGTTAGTCGACTAATAAAGAAAGCAAGTCGACTACATCAAAATTGATACAGATATGCAAGTCTCTGAAAACTGCTATTAGTCGACTAGCAGAGAACTATTAGTTAATTATTACATGTATAAGTCGACTAATAAAGTTGATAAGTCGACTAACAATGCTATTAGTCTACTAATAAGAAGGGTCAAGTCTACTAATAGTAAGGGTCAAGTCTACTAATAGGACTATTTAGTGTGTGATCAAGGCTTTTAACAAATATCTAAAAAATACACAAAAATAGTACAAATTACATTTGTTATCATCATAATAAGTTCCAACATTCTCTCCCTTTTTGATGATGACAATGTGTGTATGCACAAGCTCCCCCTATAGAGAAACTCCCCCTGCAGAAAAGAGGTTATCACAAATATGTGTTCTCCTCCTACATAAAATGGGTTATAACAGATATAGATAACAAGTGTTCTCCCCCTGCATCATAGCATACATATGATATATTTTTCAAGTATTAGAAATAACTTATATCATCAAGTATTCCCTTTTCTTTATATGGTACCTATAGGATAGAACATTGTTAATGGTACCAAACATAACATGATAAAAAAACATTAACCTTTAGGAATTCAAACCCAATTTGAATTTAGTTTCCATCTGTTAGTATAAACGTAATTGCATGAATTACATATATCATGTACATATGATGTAATATAAGCATTTTTATCCATATTATTTAGATTTTTAGGAATCCAAATATATTTATACTTTGATTTCATGATCTTCTTAACAAAAGAATTATCATTATTCTTTTTGTAGACATGTGTAGCTCTTTCAACATTATTTTTTGAACAACCAAGACCAATATGCTAATCTTTTGAAAATCTAAGTCCAAAATGATTATATGAGATCTTTTGATATGACAATATATCATTTAAATTTTCTTTTCTTTTATTAAACTTTGTCACTCTACTCAAAAGTTCTTCATATTTATCTTTGAAACTTGTCATGTCTTTATCTAAAACAGAAATTCTTTTATTTAAAGACATAGTTTCTTTTTTTAGGAAAACATTTTCTTTTAAAAAATTCTCAGTATCTCTTTTTAAAGATAATATAACTTTTCAAAATCATCTTTTTGAGAATTTAAGAAAGACAACTTAGAAATATGAAGTTCATTTTCTTTGTGAAGTCTTTCATTTTCCTTTGATAAAACTTTATTTTTCATCTTTTCATTCTTAAGATCATTATATAACTCATGAAATGCATCTAAGAGTTCAGTATATTGTACCTTATCTTCTTCTTGAGCCATAGAGCATATGTTAGCATGTTCAATTGTTTGTTCTTCATCAGAGGAAGATGAGTCACTATTCTCCCATGATGCTTAATAATCTTTCTTCTTTTTGAACTTTTTGCTCTTGAATTTTCCTTTATTTTTGAGTAATGGGCAATCCTTCTTCATATGACCTGTTTTATTACAATTAAAACATATAGGATTAAACTTATCTTTCTTCAAGAATTTTCTGAATTTTCTTGAGAGCATTGCCATCTCCTCTTTATCGGCATCTGAATTGTCCGTATCTGAGGATGCATGGAAGGCAAGTACTTTCTTCTTGGATTGAAGTTGTTGTCCATCCTTCTTTCGATCTTCAAGTTGTACTTTATATGCTATTAAATTATCAATAAGGTTTTCTAATGACATAGTTGAGAGATCAATTGCTTCTTCAATTGCAGTAGTCTTCTTCTCCCAATCTGGTGTGAGTGCACGAAGAACCTTTCTCACTTTTTCGACTTGAGTGTAATCCTTTCCAAGAGCTACTAAGGAATTTGTAATGTCGGTGAATCTTGTAACCATTTCTGAGATGACTTCATTTTCCTTTATTTTGAAGAGTTCAAACCTGTGGATGAGAATAAAAATTTTAGATTCTTTAACCTAATTTGTGCCTTCATGTGTTACCTATAGAGTTTGCCATATTTTATTTGCAGATCTAGCCGTTGACACACGATTAAATTCTTCTTTATTCAAGGCACAGAAAAGCGCTTTCATTGCTTTGGCATCAAGATTTGCTAATTTCTTTTGTTCTTCACTCTATGCGCTGTAATTGGTAGTCATTTGGCGTACGCTGCTTCTACTATATTCCATAGCTCGTAGTTGAGCGATTGCAAGTAAATCTTCATTCTACACTTTCAGTAGTTGTAGTTTGATCCATCAAATAGTGGTGGATGTTGTGTAGAATGTCTTTCTCTGAATTGCGATGAAGGAAACTCTGTTGCCATCCTTGCATGGCATTGACCAGGTATGCGCAGGGCTTGGATTCCAATTGTAGGATCTAAAATATTATGTCAACCAATACTAGAAAAAAGATATTAACGTTAAATAAAATAACTTGCAAGTAAGGAAATAAATCTCAGAAATAATGCAAACGCAAACACAAGAGATTTTATCCTGATTCGGTCCTCTTGACCTACATCCTGTCCCCAAGCAACCCGCTTGAGATTTTTCTTATCCTTGATTTTATACACCCAAAACCAACACCTTATACCCCACTTGACAAATCTCCTTTGCCAAATGTATACAACTCTTCTTACACCAAGAAGACAACAGCATCTTGTACAACTTCTCTTCAACCTGAAGACGCTCTTGTACAATCTTTCTCTTTGAGTAATTACAATCAATCTTATAAGCCTTGAATCTGTATGTGAGCGTGAACAATGACTCTTATAGGTGGACTCTCAGAATTCTTCACTAAAGGATTGGAATTTGTGTGAAGAATAGAAAGTGGAAACAGTTTTTGAAAAACAGATTTTTGAACAGAGTTTTTGGGTAGAAAACTATTGATATGAAATTAGTGATTTAGCCTAGGATAACATCCCTATTTGTAGGTGAAATCTATGGTCAGTTAGGGTAGTTATCAGGATAAATTTGAATATTAAAATGTTGGATAAAACACCAGAATTTAATAACTGTACAACAGTTACAAACTGCTATAAGTCAGCTAGGGGTTGGGGGTTAATCGACTAGTGTAGGCATATTTGACTGGTTAGTCGACTAATAAAGAAGGCAAGTCGACTACATCAAGACTGATACAGATATGTAAGTCTCTGAAAACTGCTATTAGTCGACTAGCAGAGAACTATTAGTTAATTATTACATGTATAAGTCGACTAATAAAGTTGATAAGTCGACTAACAATGCTATTAATCTAATAATAGGAAGGGTCAAGTCTACTAATAGTAAGGGTCAAGTCTACTAATAGGACTATTTTGTGTGTGATCATGGCTTTTAACAAATATCTAAAAAATACACAAAAATATTACAAATTACATTTGTTATCATCAAAATAAGTTCCAACATTCTCCCCCTTTTTGATGATGACAATGTGTGTATGCACGAGCTCCCCCTATAGAGAAACTCCCCCTGTAGAAAAGAGGTTATCACAAATATGTGTTCTCCTCCTGCATAAAATGGGTTATAACAGATATAGATAACAAGTGTTCTCCCCCTGCATCATAGCATACATATGATATATTTTTCAAGTATTAGAAATAACTTATATCATCAAGTATTCTCTTTTCTTTATATGGTACCTATAGGATAGAACATTGTTAATGGTACCAAACATAACATGATAAAAAAACATTAACCTTTAGGAATTCAAACCCAATTTGAATTTGGTTTCCATCTGTTAGTATAAACGTAATTGCATGAATTACATATATCACGTACATATGATGTAATATAAGCATTTTTATTCATATTATTTAGATTTTTAGGAATCCAAATATATTTATACTTTGATTTCATGATCTTCTTAACAAAAGAATTATCATTATTCTTTTTGTAGACATGTGCAGCTCTTTCAACATTATTTTTTGAACACCAAGACCAATATGCTAATCTTTTGAAAATCTAAGTCCAAAATGATTATATGAAATCTTTTGATATGACAATATATCATTTAAATTTTCTTTTCTTTTATTAAACTTTGTCACTCTACTCAAAAGTTCTTCATATTTATCTTTGAAACTTGTCATGTCTTTATCTAAAACAGAAATTCTTTTATTTAAAGACATAGTTTCTTTTTTCAGGAAAACATTTTCTTTTAAAAAATTCTCAGTATCTCTTTTTAAAGATAATATAACTTTTCAAAATCATCTTTTTGAGAATTTAAGAAAGATAACTTAGAAATATGAAGTTCATTTTCTTTGTGAAGTCTTTCATTTTCCTTTGATAAAACTTTATTTTTCATCTTTTCATTCTTAAGATCATTATATAACTCATGAAATGCATCTAAGAGTTCAGTATATTGTACCTCATCTTCTTCTTGAGCCATAGAGCATATGTTAGCATGTTCAATTGTTTCTTCTTCATCAGAGGAAGATGAGTCACTATTCTCCCATGATGCTTAATAATCTTTCTTCTTTTTGAACTTTTTGCTCTTGAATTTTTCATTGTTTTTGAGCAATGGGCAATCCTTCTTCATATGACCTGTTTTATTACAATTAAAACATATAGGATTAAACTTATCTTTCTTCAAGAATTTTCTGAATTTTCTTGAGAGCATTGCCATCTCCTCTTTATTGGCATCTGAATTGTCCGTATCTGAGGATGCATGGAAGGCAAGTACTTTCTTCTTGGATTGAAGTTGTTGTTCATCCTTCTTTCGATCTTCAAGTTGTACTTCATATGCTATTAAATTATCAATAAGGTTTTCTAATGACATAGTTGAGAGATCAATTGCTTCTTCAATTGCAGTAGTCCTCTTCTCCCAATCTGGTGTGAGTGCACGAAGAACCTTTCTCACTTTTTCGACTTGAGTGTATTCCTTTCCAAGAGCTACTAAGGAATTTGTAATGTCGGTGAATCTTATAACCATTTCTGAGATGGCTTCATTCTCCTTTATTTTGAAGAGTTCAAACCTGTGGATGAGAATAAAAATTTTAGATTCTTTAACCTAATTTGTGCCTTCATGTGTTACCTATAGAGTTTGCCATATTTTATTTGCAGATCTAGCCGTTGACACACGATTAAATTCTTCTTTATTCAAGGCACAGAAAAGCGCTTTCATTGCTTTGGCATCAAGATTTGCTAATTTCTTTTGTTCTTCACTCTATGCGCTATAATTGGTAGTCATTTGGCGTACGCTGCTTCTACTATATTCCATAGCTCGTAGTTGAGCGATTGCAAGTAAATCTTCATTCTACACTTTCAGTAGTTGTAGTTTGATCCATCAAATAGTGGTGGATGTTGTGTAGAATGTCTTTCTCTGAATTGCGATGAAGGAAACTCTGTTGCCATCCTTGCATGGCATTGACCAGGTATGCGCAGGGCTTGGATTCCAATTGTAGGATCTAAAATATTATGTCAACCAATACTAGAAAAAAGATATTAACGTTAAATAAAATAACTTGCAAGTAAGGAAATAAATCTCAGAAATAATGCAAACGCAAACACAAGAGATTTTATCCTGATTCGGTCCTCTTGACCTACATCCTGTCCCCAAGCAACCCGCTTGAGATTTTTCTTATCCTTGATTTTATACACCCAAAACCAACACCTTATACCCCACTTGACAAATCTCCTTTGCCAAATGTATACAACTCTTCTTACACCAAGAAGACAACAGCATCTTGTACAACTTCTCTTCAACCTGAAGACGCTCTTGTACAATCTTTCTCTTTGAGTAATTACAATCAATCTTATAAGCCTTGAATCTGTATGTGATCGTGAACAAGGACTCTTAAGGTGGACTCTCAGAATTCTTCACTAAAGGATTAGAATTTATGTGAAGAATAGAAAGTAGAAACAGTTTTCTAAAAAACAGATTTTTGAACAGAGTTTTGGTAGAAACCCATTGATGTGAAATTGGTGATTTAGCGTATGACAACATCCCTATTTATAGGTGAAATGTATGGTCAGTTAGGATAGTTATCAGGACAAATTTGAATATTAAAACGTTGGATAAAACACTAGAATTCAATAATTGTATAATAATTACAAACTGCTATAAGTCGACTAGGGGTTGGGGGTTAGTCGACTAGTGTAGGCATATATGACTGGTTAGTCGATTAATAAAGAAAGCAAGCGACTACATCAAGACTGATACAGATATGCAAGTCTCTGAAAACTGCTATTAGTCGACCAGCAGAGAACTATTAGTCGACTATAACATGTATAAGTCGACTAATAAAATTGATAAGTCGACTAACAATCCTATTAGTCTACTAATAGGAACCTATTAGTCTACTAATAGGAAGGATCAAGTTTACTAATAGTAAGGGTCAAGTCTACTAATAGGACTGTTTTGTGTGTGATTAAGGCTTTTAACAAATATCTAAAAAATACACAAAAATAGTACAAATTACATTTGTTATCATCAAAATAAGTTCCAAGAAGTGTTTATAAATAGAATCCAATACACATATAAAAGATATATATATGTTTTTGACATTAAATCCAAAATTATGTTTTGTTAAAAATAAACTTGAAACCATGAACTAGAATCATCAAAATAAGTTTTTCTATAATGTGAAACAATAAGGTATATAGCTGAAATCCAATACACATTTAAACATGTAAAAATTGTTTTGATTCTATCTAATCATGAAAACTATATATGTATTCTTGAAAATCCAAAAACGGTTAAACTGGAACCAAAACCATTAAACTTGTGTATGTGTGTACTTGAGCATATCAAACTAAGCTATCCTTACACAAAATCTAAACTAAACAAACCGAGGTCTTCTCGTCGATCTTCATCTCCAACTGGAGTTGCTCCAAACTTGATCCCAAGGAGCTAGATGTGATTGTTGCGATGTAAGCTCTTGAATCAACACTTGTTTGCTTCAACAGTTTAATTGTGAATCTCTTATTAAAGTCAAATCTCTACTAAGATCTTGATCAATAACTGAAACCATATAAATACAATATCATTAGCAAACTAACCTTTATAAGTTAGTTATCATCAAAACTAAGGTGAAGGGCCTCTGGGCCAGCAATCTCCCTTTTTGATGTTGACAAAACTTATGAGATTATATATGCATTAATTAAGGATAGGCTTCATAGATTCTCCCATAACTCATGCATATGAATAAAATAATAAAGATATGCAATGTAAGCTCAAGATACTAATAAACACACACACACACACACACACACACACACACACACACACACACATATATGTATAAACAATTAATAAAAACATGCATATATAATCACAAATCTTTCTCCCTTTTTTGTCACTCATCAATAAGAGGTTAAGAAAAACAAGCATTACCAATAAACATATTTTAAAACAAAATTTTGATACCAATAAAAAACAATCAATTAAAAGAGACAAATTGAAAGTGAAACACCTTTTTACCAATTAAAATAGAACAATTTTTTACCAATTGATACCAATAGAAAGATATGATACCAATTAAACCAATAACGTTTTTTTAAGTAAAGACTAAAACTATTTTGCAATATAGATACCAAATTGAAAATAATACCAATTGAAGATTATTGATACCAATATTGAAAATATTGGCATTTTCAAAATAAAATATTTTTCATCATAAAAGTGAGAGTAGGTTACCAATTGAAAATAAATACTAATTGAAAGATAAATCAAGAATTTTTCTCCCCTTTATGAAGTACCAATAAAAATAATGCATAAGCTTGTATAGAATACTAATTATCAATAAGAATATAAATGTCAAACTTAGCATAAAATAAATTTTGTGCTATGTAAAGAATATGTATAAATATTTTAATCTAGCACAATAAATCATATATATGTATGTACGATCAGAGCAATATAATATCAATTTAGATATGATCCATACATATATATCTAGAAAACATGAGTACACAAAAATGAATTTTATTAAAATTATGTATAACTCATCACTATCTCCCTTTCTTGCACATGTTTAAATAGATTTTCATTAAGGCATACAAGGCATGGCCATCCATCCAACCGCCCTTTGGTTGGTAAGGTTTTCAAAAATATGTTTTGAAAATACTTTTAGCATATTTGAAAACTTTACCAAATTGAAGAATAACGAAACTAGTTTTATGATAATTTTGAAAACTAGTACAAAATCCTTCAAGTAAGAAATAAAACAAATATATATTTCATAATATATGAAACTATATGAGAATCGACACTCAAGAATCTATAGAGCTCATATAGGCTCATGAATCAAAAATCATGAGTAAACAAAAGATATTTGGAGTATATAAAAATCATATAATCAACAAAATCATGAAAATAAGGCATTAAAGGTCAATCAAAAATCCTTTCTCATAAACATGAAAATCATCAAATTAAAATTTCATCAAAAACTAAACTAGCTTCAAGGTGTATATATATATGTTTTGTCGAAACTAAAAGTATACATACATATCTCAAATATAAACGAGTTCACAAATGAATAATACATAAAAGCAAGTGACTCTGGGATAAACATGTATATCTATAGTTTTGGACAAAATTAATATATACATGAAGCAAACTATAAAACATGTATAAAAATAGGGATAACAATTAAAGGTGTCATCAAAATAAAGTTATACAAGTACATCTAATGAGTACAATTGAGCAATAAAGTACAAACATATAATAAACAAGTGTGGTTCACTAATTGTACAAGTATAAATAGAAGTTTTAATGAAAAGTACATCTAAACAAGTAATCAAAACATGAAGTGCAAAATAACAAACATAATCATTAGGTTAAATGCAATTGATATTAGCCCAAGGATATACACAATAAGTAAACTAAAGTGAGAACACAAAAATATGAATTCATATGAACATGGGTGTATCTCAAATACTATGTGTATATATCACAATTCTAATAAACACCATTTAACATAATGAGCATGGAAAATATGACATGCTAAAATCATCAATATGAAAGCATGTAAAGTAAGGTAGGAGTTAGAAATAGTTACCAAAACCAAAAGAACCAGTCTCTAGGTCTTCAAACCATGATAGTTCTTCCACCTAAACATCCCTTGAAAGTGATGCATTCATAGATATAATCATCTGGCTCGAAACGCATCCACCATCAAGGCACTGATACTCTCATGTCGTGTGAGAGCCAACACCTACATCAAATGCAATAGGGGTGGCTTTTGGTACCCAAACTTTCTTGGGTCCATGAGGGTTAGCACCTTTCCTAAACTAAATAAATTTATTTGCAAAATTTGAATTATGTATTATATCATAACAAAATTTTGTAAAGTGGCCCCTACGTCCACAATGTGTGCAAGTGTACACACTAGCATACAAGCTATCATGTGTGTGAACATGATGAGTATATGTATGCCGTGATGGGTGTGCATGAATATGTGGAGTATATTTCTTTTAAAACATAGATTTCAATCGTGTATGGTTCATGGCACATTGGCTCAAAGTGGAGCCCAAATAATTTACACTCTTTTTCAAAACACAAATATCATTTTCAATACTAGAAGAAGATGTGGTGCATGCATTATGTTTATCATAAGAAGATGAAGCAATAGATGTATGACAAACATGAGGATCAAAAGCATTTTTCAAAGAAATTTTTTCTAAATAAATGCTTTCTAACTCTTTAGAAATTAAAACAATTGTGTTCTTCAAAGACCCATTTTCTTTTAAAATTAATTCAAGTTTTGAGGACAAAACATCGTTCTTTTCAAAAACAATATCAAAATCATTTTTGTTTTCAAGATTTCATTTTCTTTCAAAGCAAGGTCAAGTTGGGATTTTAATGAGTCCCTTTCATTAGAAACCTCAACCTTCTCTTGCAAAACTATATCATGTTTTGAAAATAAATTTTCATTTTCTTTCTTTAATCTAAACTCTTGTTTTTCAAAACTTTGTACTTTGAAAGAAAGTTTTCACAAAACATGAAAAGTGCTTCATTTAAAACATGTGCATCCATGGCATTATCATTACATGAAGAACTAGTACTATCATCTAGGTGAGTATCCGAATGTATCTCAAGGAAGTCAATCCCTTGGACCATATACTAAGCTTCGTCAGACTCATCCACAATGGCTTCTCTCTCCACATTGTTTGTCGTTTGTTGCTCAGGAGAGGTCAATGTGCTCCATAGGGCAAAAGCGAAATCACAATGAGAAATCAAAAAAATGTGATTTTTGCTAAGTGTGTGCCTAAGTGCCTCCATGGCTTTTGTATTAGCCTCAAGGTACTTGTGATTACCAAAATAGATTCTTTTAGTAGTGATAAGATAAACATGCAAACTTAGAGCTTTGAGATATGCATTCATCTTAAACTTCCACATATAGATGTTGGAAATATCATACATGGGAGGGGTAAGGAAATCCATGAGTGTAAACGAATAGTATGCAATGCAAAACTAGATTAGCAATCCAAGGATCATACTTCTAAGTGGTTAAACCGAACATCAGAAGCGTAGGCTTTGATATCAATTGTAAGTACACCTAGAGGGGAGTGAATAGGTGTACAAGCTAATTTATGACAAATGATACAGAATTTAAAACTTAATTACAAGCATACTATGTGTAACCAAGAGAGCCCGAATTTCCCGTGAAGGGCTCTGAACCTACTCCTCTAGATTCCTCAAAATTAAGAGTTGAGGTACTTAAAAGCTCCCTTGGTTGAACACAAGTGTGGGCACACAAACTATATCTAGCATATGAATATGAACAAGTAATAATGATGCAATATACAGAGAGAGAGAGAGAGAGAGAGAGAGAGAGAGAGAGTTGAGAGATAGTGGATCAAACGCAAATACCAAGATATGTTTCGAGATTTGAGCCACTATTCTATGTCCCCGCCTTCACACAGAAGGATTTCCACTATGTCCACACAGGATCTTATACAAAAGGACCTCCACTGAGAAATTACAACTCAACACTTAGAGTACACAACTCCTCTCTGAAACACAAACACCTCTACACAAGAGGAAAAGCACAAAGTCTGGCACAAAGCAAAGAAAGAAATACACTTGGTGATCTCAAAGATCACAAGCACTCTCTTGGTGATCTCAAAGTATCACAAACAATTTTCTCACAAAACAGAGATGCTAAAGATAGATTTGAAATGATAGCTTAAGTATGTGAGAAAATAAAGTGTTTTGAGAAAGAAACAACAAAGAAAACACTTGAAAAAGCTTCTAGAAAGATATGAAATTTAAGAATAAAAACTAAAATTCCAAAGCTAGATTTTCTTTGATTTTCCAAAAACTTTGAAACAATAAAAATAAGAGTTTTAGCACAAAGACTTCTTTTAAAAACTTACTGAAAACTCTAGAGAAGTGAAGAAATTTGCGCTTGAAAATCTTGGGAGAAATAGCCCCCCAAGACCCATATTTATAGGGGCCTGGAAATATAGCCGTTTGGGTCCAGAACAGGCCCAGAAAAACCTGTCGGTCGACCGCATGGTCGACAGGCTAATGGTCAAATTTATGACCGTTGGGGTTATTGGTCGACCGGTGGTCGACCGCCCCAAGGCAAACTGCCTGTTTGTCGACTGCCCGGTCGACCGAGGCCAGAAGCAGAGAGCTACTCTCTCTGGTCGGTCGACCGGTAGGTTGATCAGGGCCAAATCCAGAGAGCAAACTCTCTGGAATGGTCGACCTCCCGGTCGACCACTAAAGCCTGTGCATATCTGTGCCAGTCAGTCGACCGAGCCAAGCTTCGGTCAACCGTTAGCAGCCCTCAATCAGGGTTTATAGGTTGAAATACTTGGTCTTTAAATACATATAAAATCCCATAAACTCACATAAAATCCACAAAAATAAGTTTATAAAAGCACTTGAAATACAAATAAGTTGATCAAAAATTAACCCATATTATAAACTATTTGAACTATTTTGAGGCATAGAAATTAAGCTTGAAACCAAAAACTATATTTTCAAAAACTCGTTTCATTTTTGTCTTCAAGAGTTTTTTAAGAAGTCTTCAAAATGAAAAAACTATTTCTCAAAAACTTGTTCATATAAAAAAATAAGATTTGAAACACATTTAAAGTATAGTGTGTATGAATAGAATCCAATACACATATAAAAGATATCTTCGTGTTTTTGACATTAAATCCAAAACTAAGTTTTGTTAAAAACAAAACTTGAAATCATGAACTAGAATCATCAAAATAAATTTTTCTATAATATGAAACAGTAAGGTATATAGATGAAATCCAATACACATTTAAACATGTAAAACATGTTTGATTCTATCTAATCAAGAAAACTATATATGTATTCTTGAAAAGCCAAAAAGGTTAAACTGAAACCAAGAGTATTGAACTTTTGTGTGTGTGTGTGTACTTGAGCATATCAAAATTAAGCTATCCTTACACAAGATCTAAATTAAACAAACTAAACAAACTGAGGTGTTCTCATCGATCTTCATCTCCAAGATGACTCGATCCAAACTTGATTCAAAGGATCTAGATGCGATCGTTGCAATGTGAGCTCTTGAATCAACACTTGTTTGCTTCTACACTTGACTGTGATCTCTTGTTGAAGTCAAATCTCTACTAAGATCTTGATTAATAACTGAAACTATATAAATACAACATCATTAGCAAACTAACCTTCATAAGTTAGTCATCATCAAAACTAAGGTGAAGGGCCTCTGGGCCCACATTATCAAGAACCTCAAATTGACCAAAGTTTTGAAAATATTTTTGAAGATGAAATTAACTGTTTGGATGATTCAATTAGGGATGTCTTGGTTAGTTATATACCTCCAAAATATTTAGTAAACTCAAGTTTTGAGAAGATGTATGAGGATGAGCTCATATTTCTAGGTATTCATGTTGCACCAATAATATTGTGTGATAACGAGGATGAATTTGTAAAGAGGGGCGGAGAGAAAAAGAGAGAGGAAGAGGAAAATTATAAACAAGTTGGAGAGGATGAGTGCTAAAATGATAAAAAGATTGACCTCTCCAATTTCATCACTAAAGAGGGTACATTGGAATGATGAAAAAACGAGCTAGAGGGAATAGACCTAAATATATCTATCGGTGTACCTCTTTTATATTTTATTTCATGCATTGAGGACAATACATGAAATAGGTGTGGGGAAGATTTAATAACATACTAACATAGATAGTTTTACTAACAATTTTTTTTCTTCTAAAAACTTTTTGAAAAAAACAATATTTTGATTTATTTTTAAAAGAAATTTAGTTAATTTTAAGGAATAGAAAAATTATAATTAGGATTTCTTAACATTTGGTCAAAATAAGATTATTTGTTTGATTTTTAGGTTTACTAGAAAAAATTGAAAAAGTAATTTAATCGCGATATCTTTACCTTGATGAAATATGCATGCTTTATACATTTACACACTTGGGATTCAAAGTAATGACTCGTGTCTTGGAAAAAGTATATATAAAATAAACAAACCTAATTATTTCTTAGCTAGGTACTTCGGCCTAAGAAATCCTTGGTATTTACACGAAAGATAATTAGGTAAGTTTAAAAAATAAAAATATATATATAAAATATATATATATTAACGCATCCAATAATCAATTAGTTAGGTATTAAGGCCTCAAGAAGTCTTAATACTTACACAGAAGGAAATTAGATGAGTTATATATATTAAAAAAAGAAGTGCTTAAAGGGCAACGAAGTGGTAATACTTCAAACTTTTGCAAAAAAAAATTATATATATTAATATACAAAGTATAAGAATTAAAGTTGTCCTGAGTCAAAAACTCATGGTCACAAAGATGCATATGACTTAGGATAAAATAAAAATTAAGTGAGAAATTCAGTTTTAATTCTAACCTAAATTGATAATAAATTTTTTGCATCGAGACTGAGTATAGGAATGATAATTTGGTGATCCTAAGAGATTACTTGATTACCTCAAAAATATTTCAGATATTTTCTCTCTTCAAAATTGTATTTCAAAAATACTGACATTTTGATTTTTCTTTCTTTATGGATTTTGTGGGTATAATTCACTGAAAATCCTCATGAGATAAAAATCGTCCTCTAAGGGTAACCTAGAGGTTTAACTGCTTATTGCACGTGCTAAGTGCAATTGTGATTCCTACAAAAGTGAGATAGGTTTAATTAGTTTTTCTTTTTTTGATTTTGCTCGAGGACGATCAAAAGATAAGTGTGGGGGTGTGATTGTCCTCAAAAATGTATTTTTATTATCACTTTTACATATATATCCTTGATCATTTATTTATTAATTAATGCTTTTAGCCCTCTTTTTGCTTATGGTGTGTAAAAATTCAATAAAAAAGGAGATAATGAGTAGAAGAAGCTTCTATCCTATCTAAAGTTGGATTTAAATTAAACTGAATTCAAAGAAAAAAGGATTAACCTTCATTTCTAAATCCAAGTTCAAATTAGAAGATAAAAGTCCTAGAAGATAAATGTGATAAAGCTAATTCTAAAAGAATAAGGAGGATATTCAAATTAAATGGAATTCAAAATCAATTTAGACTCAGATTCAAATTGTACACTTTTTAGTATTTGGATCATAACTTTCTCTATATAATTTTCAAATCTAATGATTCAAGATGCTTCAAAAGAAGCCATAAAGGACTATAATTCTTATGTTTAACACTCTATCCAATTAAACCGTCTGATGAGTCATATTCAGCAATCAACATGCCAACTTGCTGCAGGATTGAATTTCTGTATTGAATTAGAAAACCTTTTAATTTGTATCCTAGTGAAATTAGCTCTTGAAGTCTATTTAAAGAACTGAAATCTCTTATAATCTCTCATCTCACATCAGAAATTAAAATTAGGGTTTTCTTTAAATTTATTTTCTTTCAAAATTTATTTTTGTATGAAGAGGAAGACACTCTTGTAATTAATCGTGACAATCAATAAACAAGATCTATCTTTTTGTTTGTTTTTAATTTAATTTTTCTTTATTTTCTGTATTTCTTGCTTTCTTTTGCTTCCCATATTTATCGTGAGTAGCTAGGTCTTTTCTCCTGACTTGCTAATATATCACCACAATATCTAATATGTAGTAGATAACCAGATTAGATCATATGCATGCCTACTCCAATCTTTATTCTTAAAGACTCATTAGGATAAGCAACTAGTTTAAACACTTTTTTATTGTTCTTCTTAATCTATATTTGATAATATCTTAATATTTTAATGTTCAACTTTTTAAGTGTTAGGGTTAAAGATTTGCTTTCTTTCTAATGATCATTCTTACTTATACTTGACCGACAATCTTGATATTGTAATGTTACATCTTGGTTAGCATTATTTTAACCCATATCCTAGTTTCCGTTTTATGTATCTTACTTGATTTTGTGGTAGAATATCATGTTTAGTGTTTGAAGTGAATTAATTATCTATCTAGCATTAGCATGTATGTGGTTGATTATTAGTAAGCTGCGAACCTTTCTTTTAGTTTAATCATTTATCAATGTACAATCCATCCTTTCTTTTCTAAGTTTTTTAAATAGAGAAGATAATAAGAAGACAAAATTACCGAAAAGCTTTCATCACATCTCTCCTTAAGGTTCGACCATTTAGCTCTTGTTACAGCGGTTAAATTGCGAATTTAGAGTTGAAACCAATCACATACACTTTTCATATTCTCTGTATTCTTTTTGGCAATCAGCATGCACGTTCAGTTAGGCTTCGATTATCGTATTTGAGAGATAGCCTCTTAATTTTTTGACCATATTGTTCATGGTCGATTCAAGAGCGTCAAGTCTCCCTTCAATAGTGTCTACTCTCGCGGAGAGACTAGACTGCTCGTCGTCATCTCCAGTCATTGTCGAAAAGTTTGTCGAAACTCTGATACCACTTGATGCAGATGGGGAAGTGATGAAGACGAATGACGGGCTAGAATTCAGTCTAGCGCTGACGAACCCTGAAGAAAGCCTTCAGGTAAGGGATAATCACTCGAATTCACGAGCAAGCGACCTGAATCCACGTGTCAAGAGAGAACTCAAATCCACGAGTAATTTGAGAGTGACAACTCAATTGTATTAATTAAAGTTGGGTGATTGATAAAAATCTAGGATATAATGGTTTAGATAGGCAAATAAAAGAAGAATACTTAGGAAATTAATATAAAAAACAGAATAAAATAAATTGGACTCAGAAAATAACTCCTAAACAAATTAAAAATTTGATACGCAGTTCACGTATCGACTGGTGAATAGTACTGTCGACAGGACTGTAATTCTCTAAATTTGTAAAAGCTTGTCGACAGTTGAAGAAAACTGTCAGCATGATTATAAACTTCTAAGTTATGTAAAAGCATGTCGACAAGTGAAGGAGGCTGTCGACAGGTAACTTAAATCAGCAGTTCTCATCTTAATATCCTACCTAAAAGTTAAGAGAGAGGAATTTTTCTAAATAGAAACTATGTTGGGCCCGTTATCTTCAAAAGAAATATTTTTTTTGCCAAACATGTGTTTTTATCTATGTACACCATATATTTAAACTTTCAAGCTACATTAACAAATGACCTACTAATTGCTGCAATTTAAACAATATTTTTCAGTCTTCAGAGCAATAAAATATGTCCATTATTTTCACAGATACATGTGAATGTTTTTTTTTCTGGGGGATATTGAATTCATCTCCTTAGGCTTGCAATCTAATTAATTAATCACATCTTAGAACTCAAGATGCATCTCTTCTTGATCTTCATCTTAATTAAAATAATCTCACCAACTTTTCTTTGGAAATAAATTAAATTCTAATCTTTGACCAAAATTACATTCCATAATGAACTTTAGACCAGTTTGATTAACTTTAAGTAAAACATAATTATGAAGTAAATAAAGTTAAATCTATTAACCCAAGCAAATCTCACCTAACAAAAAAACAAGCGTGTGATGCGCACTCAAAACTTGAGATGCTTTTTTTTTTTTTTTTTTGCATCTTTTCACACAATAATAACGTCACTATCACCACAACATTATGAAGAAAACTACGCGGCTTGTTACACTATAATCATTTGGATTTGGACTTGGAAATTCCCTTGCTTCATTTGGTTGGTTAAAGAAACCAATTTTAGTCTAAAATCCACTAGCTTACCTTGAATTTGAGTGTTCAGATGTAAACGCAAATCTAAACTGTGTGCAATGTAACACCTTCGAGTGTTGGTAGTCCAGTCGCGTCTTAATCGCTCTCATGGGTCATGGCTTGAAATTTCTAGGTATCGTATTCTCTCTGCTGATTATCTCTCTCTTTTTTCTTTATTAGAGATGGTGATACTCCTGCCATTTGTTCGGTCTGAGGAACCCAAACAACAGAGGATTGCAGCACCACCAAAGACTAGCCGTCAATTGTACAAACGAACAAGCAATAAGAGAAGCAATTGTCTATGCCTTCGGCACAGAAGGGGTGAGAGATCTTACAAGATATAATTCATGATATATAGTCAGAGAATCTCTGAAAAAAGAAAACCAACAAATCTGAATTCAGGCACTCCAAAATATTACTTTTCCTAGGGCTACCATTCAGCTCACGAAATTGGACTTGGCTTATGTCGAACAGAACGTAACAAATAATTTGGTTGACAATTGTAGCATGAATGGAGCTTCGATTGGAACATTTGAAAGCTTTTTATGCCTCTCGTATGTACGTACAGAGAGTTGAATGGTTCCACTAGGCAGAGGTTAGGTGTCACGACCTAATTGTGTATTTCAATTTTTATACATGCATAATGAAAAAACAATTTTTTAATTGAATGCAGAAAAAGTTATATTGCTGGTTTATTGAACAACTACTTGGATTGATGACGTTGTAATGTCGACGGAACAGTTCTTGAAGATTATTTGTAATTCACACGCAGCGAAGAGTGACCAAATAAAATTGTTGCCGCTTTATAAGTTCGATGTGTTGGAATCACAAGAAACAGTTAACTACACTTCAGAGAATAGTCGCCAATTAGACGAACAAGCAATCAAAGTAAAGAAAGTTTAGAACACATGACGAGGTTCGGCAATTGTTTACGTCCTCGAATAGAAGGGGAGAAAGATCTTATAAATCAATCAATTACGGGATTTAATCGATAAGTGGCAATACCCTTCTTTATATAGACACAGAGTCTATGAAAATAAGAAAAACCAAAAACTTTAAATTCAGATCAGAAGCGAACTCTTAAACACACTCAGACTCGCTTAGTGGCAAAGCATTGTCGACAACCTGAGACGAACGATGCTCTCTGAAAAACATTATCGACAGGCCAAAGCTCAGAGCTGTGGACAACTCTGCTCACATGTTAACATGTATCAGAGTGTCTGCACCGCTGCTTTCTCCACGCTTCATGCAAGCTCTGCACTAATACCAAAGAGTTAAAACTCCACCATTAAATTTTACACTCCTCTCTCTCTCTCTCTCTCTATCTCTCTCTCTCTCTCTCTCTCACACACACACACACCACACACACAATGATTAAGGGGCAAGATTCTATGATTAGCTTTAATACAAAATGACCTTTCTGATAGTTCTGTGATTAAATAAACACAGAAGTGACAGAACTTGTAGAGAAGTGGACAGGCTCTTTTAGGCCCACATAAGACGATAATGGGCGTTTAACAGGCCCAAAGCAACACTTTAGGAGTTAGGGCCGTTCGAGCCCTCGACCACTTTTTTAATTTTGCTGACAAATAGATTGAAATGCTTATGTTTTTGCTTTAAAATAAAAGTAAAGCCTTGTTTTTTGTAACTGCATCTTGATTGAATATTTTAAAGTGATTAGAATGCGATGCTGATCCTGACAGTCTGCAAATTTATATAGATAGAAGCCCCTATTAAGAATTTGCTTTGTATTCGCAATTTTCGTGGAACTAATAGAGATTTTGATGTAAGATTGTCCAAACTATTGCAGCTACTTTTAAAGTTCTATTTGAACTAGTTTCAAATTTGTACGCTCAACTCTATGCTGTTTTTTTTATGCTGGTAGCAGGTCAGATCGGTTTCGAAGTTTCTACATCTATACCCTACTCATAAATATTTAAGATCAGTTCTAAATTTTTGGATCAAATAGGTGTAAGAGAACACTAATGAAGATGACAACAATAATTATTAATTTAATCGAGGAAATGGCATTAACAAACGGAACAGCAGAAAGCAAAGGCCATCTCCAGGTGAAGAGCCCTAACTTTGGCCGGAGCTATAATTTAGCTTAGCTGTCTCCAGCAGCAAAGGGTTAAATTTAACTCTTTTATATTTTATTAGTTTTTATTCTATTTTTTAACTTAATAGTTGATTTAATTAAACTACTATATTTAAAATACATTTAGGATTTTTTTTTCAAAATAAACTTATTTTCGGATTTAAAATAATTATTTATTTAACGGCTAGCTGACGTCAGCATGGCATAACTAGTCATAACAAAGTTCGCTCATACGAGTCATTTATTAACTGTAATCAAATCATGATCATTTATTATTAAACAGATTGTGCATTTAAGTTTTTGGGACTCACAGATTTTTTAGTCCAGATTTAATTTGACTTTTTTTTTAAGTTTTAGCCCTCTATTTAGTCTTGTTTTTTAAATCTTTTTTTAATCTTCATTTGGAGATGAGTTTTTTGAATTTTGCGGCTAAAATGTAGGTATTAGCCTTTACGACTCGCTTGGAGATGGCCTAAGATCTATTCAAATAACGCTTGCACAATAAGTCTGCTCTCTCTTTCTCTCTCTCACTCAATCGCTCCCTCTCTGATGTCCGACGAGACTTGGGGCTCATCATGGGAAGAAGATGTCGTCCTTTTCACAATGATCAACCCATAACGTACGAACTGAAACGGGAAGTCACATCCGTTGGATATTAGGATATTGTTTGTGGGGAGAGAGGGTAAAAATTTTGTTGAAAGAGTTTCATAAACTCTGTGAATGTTAGCCAAAGATCGATGCAATCAATGGTTCGAATACGAGAGCATGTCAGTCGTGTCAAAGTTGGATTGCACTGGAGGAATCAAGGCTAGTCGACTAGGGCATGGCCTAGTCGACTAATGATTGATACAGAGAGTTGCAAATCTGTTTCACTATAACTAGTCGACAAAAAGAAGTTATTAGTCGACTTATGCTGATGTGCGGCCTGTTTCCAAATCTGATTCTAAATTCGTTTCTGATTGAAAAAGAAAAATGAATTGAAATAAAGAAAAAGTTAAAGTTAGAAAGTTCTTAGTCTCTTCTCAATTTATCCACGTAGCAAGAGCTAAACGGGTCGATTGATTAGTCCTCTAAAAATGCATATTTCATACCACATCTTCACATTTATTTAATATTAAATTCTGTTAATAATACCTCTCTTGCATGTTTCTAAGTCCATGTCATGAAATGAAGAAGAAGACCAAAATCACCATTTAATTGGTGATTAAAACCTACAAAGATAGTCATTGACTTTGGAGAGTGGTTTTCGTCAAAACCAGGGGCCCAAATCCAGAAACCAGAACATCCAGCCGATAGGGGGACAGGAGAGGACTGCGCTGCACGCGACGCCCGCGCAAGCGGCCGCCCTATGGCCGCGAAAATGCGGCCATAGCCGTGTTTTTGTGGTTCCCGTATGGAGCCGCACGCCAAGATTTGACGCGCGGGCTCCGTACGTGTACCCAGATACCCAGTTTTTGCCTATAAATCTCGGGAATTTTCAGAGCATCAGGAGAGGAGTTTTTTGAGTAGTTTTTAGGATAGTTTTAGTTGTTTTCTTCTCCATGTTGTACTTTAAGGTAGTGTATTTAGTTGTTCTTCTTCTTCCTCCTTTGTATTTTTTATTTCTTGTAGATCTTGTAATAGGATAGAGAGTGGTACATAGTTGAAAAGCAAGAGTTCTTGTAATAGAAGGTGACAATCTATGAAAGGCTCTCTTTTTTACCTCTCTTTGTTTTCTTCTCTCTCTAACTCCCTTTACATGTTTAGCTAATTTTCTCTCATGGCAACTAACTACTAATCACTAACTTGCTAACTTCTTATTTGATAATCCACATGAATGTAATAACCTCTACTTGGTCTTTCTCTTGCAAGAGCCATTGATGGCTCATGATGATCGATCTAACACTCTAACATTCTAACTCTCTGATAAGCTAACTTATTTTACTCTATTCTTACTCTTGTTTAGTTTTGATGGTTTAAGTGTAGCTTGAACTTGTTTTATTGAGTTGGATGTGATGAGTTACATATGGGTTATGCTTTGAACCGCTCTTGAACCAAGGACTAGTGATGGCCAATGATACATGTGAGGCAACTATCACTAAGAGGTTAGCATGTTTAGTGAAGTCATTAGTAGTTAGTACCATTAGTTTTCTTTCTTTTCACACTTTATTTTAGATATACAAACAAAATCACAATATATTCTTTTCTATTTTCTCACTTCTTTTGTTTTCACCGTACTTCTCTTTTCATTCTTGTTTCTTTTCTTTTCATTCTTTTCAAACATTGAAGAACGTTAACATACATGTGAACATACCGTGTAAGCTTCTATCGCCTCCCGTCCTTGTGGGTTTGACTCGTTTTAATCTCTATGCTATAACGAAAGTATCGAAAAGCCAAAGCGCACACACTTTAAATATCGATTTCAAAACATACACTTTTTGTGCGCGGTCTTCTCCCGATCAAATTTTGGCGCCGTGTCAGGGATGGGAACGATTTGATTTCACATATTTGTTAACTTTTCTTCTTCTTTTTTTTGGTGTGCAGATCAAATTTTTAGCATTACAAAAAGTCCACACTCGCTTTAGTGTGGTTGGGTACATTCTTGTACATTATTATATTCTGTTGCTAATTTTTGTTACCTATACACTGTAATAATTTAAGAACTAAAATACAGAAATTGGATGCTTTAAAACGGTTTAGACATTTGCATCTAGGCACGTATTAATTTTCATTCCAATATACTGTATTTTGTTCTTGTGTTGTTGTGATCTTGATGGAGGTGTACATATTGCATTGCATATAGTTAGGACAAACACGTGGGTGTTTACTTGCTTTGTGTGTTCATTCTTATCTATATTGCACACTTGCACAAATTAAACTTAAGGACAAAACCCAATACAACATAAGGTGGGGAAGTCATTTACCCTCCCTTAACCCAAAAATCACCTCCCACTCACACAACCCAAGCCCAATAAAATTTGCTAGACGTTTGGCCCCTAGGGATATCTCGGACTCATTTAGGAGATTGACCTAAGGGGAAAGTTGTTAGAAGTTGACTCTTATCAAATCGGTGTTTAGGTTGGGGATTGGGAGGCGAAACCTCGAAGAACAATGGTTTGGCATAATTAGACCCGTTGCTTCGGTACGGATACCTCCTACTGATCTTGCCCCTACCTGGCCGATTTAACTTGTGATCAGCTTCCGACAATATATCCCACGTGGACAGTCTAACCAGTTAGGAGTCATTTAGGTCTAAGTCAACCTTAGCATAGGCTTGTTTTCTTTTATTTTTTTCTTTCTTTGTTTGTTTGTTTGTTTGTTTTTCTTTTTTGTAAATTGTGAAATGGATTTTAACAACACAATTCTTTCAATCCTAATATGAATTCATATTTTATCCCGACCTCATTTGACTCGGATAACTTCAACTCGGATATGTACAACATGAACAACCATATATGCCGAGTTGGGATTATCCGACTCAATATGACCCACATCCCAATCCTATGACTATAATTTTCAAAATAATTTTAACTCTTCACAGGGTCAATGGGTATTCACCTCCCCCGAGTCAAATTTTCAACCATCTTGTCCACAATATTCATTCCCCGATTCGGCTTCATATCCTCATTTTTCTGTTTCACTAACTGAGGAAAAATCCAATTTGGAAAGGAGTATGGAAGTCATGCTTGAGTCCCAACAACAAATTCAAAATTTGCTCAATTCATAATCTTTCCCAATCAAACTCCATATATTCCTTTTCTAGAACATCCAATTGAAGAAGAATCTGAGTCAGAAGCGTTTGGAAGTCTTTTGTGATAAAGTGCAACGATTTCAAAATATGTTGGACACATCATCTCAATCAAATTTTCAAGAGTCCTACTCATCTTTTTCAGTCTCACCAATTCAAAATGAACAACCTTCAATACTGAACTTGAGTATGGAACCCTTGCATGATTCCGAGCAGCAATTGCAAAATCTGATGGACTCACAATTTCTCCACAATTTTCAAAATCAACTTCCATACTTACCTTTTCAAGAAGAACCAAGTGCAAAAAGTATGAAAGATATGATTCAGACTGAAAATTCTATTACATGACCTATCGGTAGGTTAGACTTACTTATGAGCGAATTGATCAATGAGAGCGAGAAAAATCTTTCTTGTCAACCTTTGACCGATCCTTATATCCCTAACTCTACTTATTAGACCCAAGAATCATGTCATTTTAGAAATTCAGTTTCAATTTCATCATACCAACCTGAACTTGAACCAACATCAACCTCTTGATAGTTTGGTAAGTTATCCATTTTCTGAAATTGAACTTGAGATGAATGTGAACCTGAGCTTCAATTTAGCGATTCGAGTCCAATCCTTGAATCAATATCGACTCCTGTATTGTTACCTGAACTAAGTAACGTTTTTGAGCCAGTTTTGATTCCCATAAATCCTGAACTTGAATCGATCATTTCACCCATTCACATTCCTTTTGTGGACAAAAATCAAAATTCAATTTCATTACATCCATTTGAACATGCCCATAATTTTGAGAACCATCTTGACATTTTGGCAAGTTATCCTTTTTTCGAAATTGAACTTGAGCTTAAAAATGATCATGAACCTCTAATTGGTAATTTCATTTTACTTTTTAATTCATAATAATTCCGGTATCTTTATCAGATTTTTTTCTCTATTCTGGAATCAACATTGAATCCTGTACCAGTACACCATGATATTAAATCACCACTATCTTATGATCACACTTCATTGATGGGGAAACTGTGTGAACATTAATTCTTTGGTTTGGACCCTATTTTTGAACCAATTTTGACTCCTCCTTTTGAATCTCGACTTGATCTGAGTCAAATTACCGAGTCGGTATCAGTTTTTATTCCTATTTCATTTGAGTCCAAATCAATCATCTTCTAAAATCACACTTCATTGTTGACAAGACTATTGAAGAAAATGACTCAGTAATTATTTTTGAAAATTAGAAATTAGATGGGGATAAACTTTTAAATAAGACAATTCAATCAATCATTCTTTTATTGGGTCATATTAGAGAGGTCATTGGTGGGTTCCTTCAAGATCCACATTATCTTAGTTGGTAGCAACGCTTGGCCCAATTAGACCACCCCGGAGCACCACCATGAGGTAATTTTCCTTCCCTTCCCATTTGTTTCATGTATATACACATTCACGATGCATTCGGACAATGCATGAAATAAGTATGGTGGAGAGTTTACTAACATAGTTAGTTTTACATTTTCTTTCTTTTATACTTTTTTTAATTTAAAAAAGGAAAAAAAAATAAACTTTTTTAGAAACTTTTTTTCTCTTTTCTTTTTACAAAACTTTTTGACACAAGGAAATAGTTTTAATTTATTTTTAAGAAATTAAGATTATCTTAGGAATTAGGAAGACCTAAAATTATGAATTTTTAAACGAAGTCAAATAATAGATCTTATTTAAATTTTAGGATAAGGAAGTAAGATTGGAAAGATAATTTGATCTTGAATTTTTTATCTTAGATTTATGCACTTCACACTTACACAATTTTTGGGATTGAAACAAAGACTGACAATGCCATAAAAATATATTAAAAAATTGATGATAATAAAAATCACTTATTGAAGTGGGTAATTATGCCTCAGGAAGTATGATTATTCACACTTAAAATGATGGACAAAAATAAAATAATCCCCTTAGTTTTATGGCCTTTTTACTCGAGTCATTAAATCCGAGAGATGTTTTCTCATCTGGTGCCTTAAGATCATCTGGTTTGGGAGTCACCGGCTAAAGGCTCACTACCTAGGTAATTAAGAAAGCCTAAGAAAATTAAGGGAAGACAAAAGAAAAAAGAAAAACATAAATATACATAAATCAATGGCATGAAAGTTTGAGTCAATATCCCAAAAATCTTCACAGTTCATAAGTGCATATTTTTCTAAAAGTTTTATGAAAGGTCAAATAATCAATTCAATTTTAAATTCTTACATTTAATTTATAACAAGATTTTGCATTTCGATTTAGTTTAAGGAAGAATAATTTCTGGTTAACCTCTGACCTTGAATCACTTATATTTTTATAAAAATACTTCAACACTTTTCTCTATTTCAAAATGTGTTTTCAAAATACTAACATTTGATTTCTTTCTTTATGGTTTTTGTGGGTGTAATCCGCTGAAAACCCTCAGGAGACAAAACTCCTCCTCTAGGAAAAACCTAGAGGTTTAACGGCTTGTTGCACATGCTCAATGCAATCGCGTCACCTGCGAAAGTGGTGTAATAATTTCTTTAGTCTTTTGTTTTGATCGGGACGAGCAAAAGATAGTGTGAGGGGCGTGATTAGTCTCTAAAACTGCATATTTCATACCACATCTTCACATTTATTTATATTAAATTCTGCTAATAATACCTCTCTTGTATGTTTCTAGTCCATGGCATGAAATGAAGAATAAGACCCAAAATCACCATTTAATTGGTGATTAAAGGCCTACAAAGATAGCCATTGACTTTGGAGAGTGGTTTTCATCAAAACCAGAGGCCCAAATCCAGAAACCAGAACATCCAGCTGACAGGGGGACAGGAGAGGACTGCGCTGCAGGCGACGCCGCGCAAGCGGCCGTCCTATGGCTACGAAAATGCGGCAATAGCCGCGTTTCCGTGGTTCCCGTGTGGAGCCATGCGCCAAAATTTGACGCACGGCTCCGTACGTGTACCCAGATGCCCAGTTTTGCCTATAAAGCCCGGGGATTTTCAGAGCACCAGGAAGAGGAGTTTTTGAGTAGTTTTTAGGACAGTTTTAGTTGTTTTTCTTCTCCATGTCGTAGTTTAAGGTAGTGTAGTTTAATTGTTCTTCTTCTTCCTCCTTTGTATTTTTCATTTCTTGTAGATCTTATAATAGGAGAGAGAGCGGTACATGGTTGAAAAGCAAGAGTTCTTGTAATAGAAGGTGACAATCTATGAAAGGCTCTCTCTTTACCTCTCTTTGTTTTCTTCTCTCTAACTCTCTTTACATGTTTAGCTAATTTTCTCTCGTGATAACTAACTACTAATCACTAACTTGCTAACTTCTTATTTGATAATCCACATGAATCTATTAGCCTCTACTTGGCCTTGCTCTTGCAAGAGCCATTGATGGCTCATGATGATGGATCTAACACTCTAACTAACTCTCTAACAAGCTAACATTACTTTACTCCATGCTTACTCTTGTTTAGTTTTGATGGTTTAATAGTGTGTAGCTTGAACTTGTTTTATTGAGTTGGGATGTGATGAGTTACATATGGGTTATGCTTTGAATCGCTCTTGAACCAGGACTAGTGATGGCCAATGTTACATGTGAGGCAACTATCACTAAGAGGTTAGCATGTTAGTGGAGTCATTAGTAGTTAGTAGCCATGAGTTTTCTTTCTTTTTCACTCTGTTTTAGATATACAAACAAAATCATAAATATATTTTTGCTCTGTTTCGCACTTCTTTGTTTTCACCGTACTTCTCTTTTCATTCTTTGTTTCCTTTTCTTTTCATTCTTTCAAACATTGAAGAGCCGTTAACATACACGTGAACATATCGTGTAAGCTTCTATCGCCTCCCGTCCTTATTGATTCGACTCGTTTTAGCCTCTACGCTATAACGGAAGTATCGAGGAAGCCAAAGCACACACACTTTAAATATCGATTTCAAAACATACACTTTTTTGTGCGCGATTTTTCCCCGATCATCGATCCACAGGGAAGGTTACGATGAAAGCTTTTCGTACAAATTCTCTAACAATAGCTTGAAAAAAATAATATTGATTGTAAGAAAAAGGATTTAATTAAACAAAGGAGACTATAATCTACTAATCATCTACCACAACTAAGTGTTAGTCTAAGAGGGAAGAATATCATATTGAATCCATAAAAACTCTATCCTAGGGTTTGATTGAAAATCAAGTAAGATGAATAAAAATATTGCAAACCCTAATTAAAATTTAGTTCATCCTAGTTTCTAAGCATAGCATAAGAAAAGTCTTTGAAACCTAACATGATACTATCAAAGCTTCTAAATATGAACTAAGAATAACCATTAAAAAGTGCAACCCTAATTTAGTTCAACTTAATTAATTATTCATCTTTAAGAATTTACAATTTTAATTTAGGGTTTTTAATAAGCACAGATTTCAATCAATTCATCTATTAGACTAAACTTAGTTGATCGAGAGATTAATAACTACAAGTTAATTTAGTTATTCATATTTTTTTATTTTAACAAGATTTATTATGAAGAAGAAAGTTGCATCAATGAGAAAAGAAGAAAACAAAACAAAAGAAACTAAAGCAATAAAAGCTAAATTAAAGAACAAGAGAGATGAAAAGAATAATAACCCTTTATTAACGAATGTCACTATTGGGAAACAATCTGTATGCTCTGATACCAATTGTTATGATTTCAAGAAAGAACGCCCCCACGACCGATCGACTGGGGCGACGCAGCGGATACAAACCATAGGATCTACTAAAACAACTTGAAAAAGAGAAGAAGAAGATATTCCAAGTAAATAGAAAGCCAACACACAATATACGTGGTTCCACCGATCAAACAGATCGTATGTACGTCAACAGGAGAAGGGGAGAGAAATTTTATTGGAACTTTGGGGAGTACAATAAGAATTACTTACACTGACGCTGAAAAGTTACAAGCTTTTGATGGCCGCCAAGAACAGCGAACCCTTGTGGCTAAGTTTCTCTCACGAATTTCTCACCTACATGAATTACACCCTTAGGAATTACAAATTCATAGGATTCTCTTGGAATACATTGAAGGCCACCCCTAAGGGGTTATTTATAAACCATAGAACTCTCCTAGTTCTAAACAAACTCCTTCAATTAGAATAAAGAAAATTTGAATCCAACTTAGACTTAAAACACCTCTAATCAAAATAAAGAAAACTTGAATCCAACTCGGACTCAAAACGGATCCAAAAAAGGAAACTGTCAAATCTGACATTAATCAACCTTTATGACGTATTCACATCATAATCCTAACAATCTCCCCCTTGACTTGAATGCGTCTAAGTCCGAGAATAGCCACCACGCACAATTGAACAAACTTGATTTCATCTCCATCTCACTCCCTCTTCTCCATAACTCCCTCATGGGGTTCACATCTTGATTATGTCAAATAAGTTCATGTCTAACCTGAACTTTATGACCCAATGATCTCCTTGATCTACACTACAAGAACTAGTGCATTATGGGTTAAAATCATTTCTGAAGGAATTTATAAAACATATGGTTCACATACTATTGTTGTTTCAAACTTGATATAATTTAAATTTATATAGATGTATTCAATAAGAATCCAACAAGCATCAACGAGAATCCTGTTGGATATGTATTGCGTACGGGTACAGGTACGTGACCTATCCAGAGGAATCAGTGCATCATAGATCTACAGTATAATGATTCATAGACCCAGTCGTGTGGGCTCAGACCTGTTAGCCCTTAACCTAACCCAAAGATAATTAGGATTTGTTGCCTTTCCCAACTTCAAGGGAACGGATATTGCCACCCCAAAAATGATGAAGGCACCCACCAAATTTTACAAGTATGTCATTATTTTTTTGGGCACAGCTATTCTCGTGAAAAGGTTTAAAATGCCCTTCCCTCTTCTTCATTCTCCTTCTTCATTCTCTTTCGTCTTTCCCGACGAACGGCGACGAAACCCGACCGGCACTTCCCCTCCTCCCCTGCTCTCCCCTCCCCCTCCTTTCCCGTCGACGCTCCCCCCCCCCCCTCCCTCCCCCCCAACCCTGACCACGCTCCTCCCCCTCCCTTCCCCTTCCCCTCTCAATCTCCCCCTCCCTTCATCTCTGTTCGCCACGTCCGACCGAATAGAGATTCTCTGCCAGCCGAACAGAGATCGGGGGAGAGAGATCGAGGGGGGTAGGGAGGGGGCACTTGGAGGCGGGGAGGGGGAGGTCGATGGGCAGGGGGAAGGTGGGGGAGTGCGAGAAGGGGGGTCGGAGGCAGTTCGTGCGGAGGGGGGGAGAGAAGGAGAAGAAGGGTATTTTGTGACATTTTTGAAGTTTAAGGGAGGTGTTTTTATTAAATTATGGGTGCCAGGATCTGGTGAGTACTTTTATCACTTCTGTGGGTGGCAATATCTGCTCTCCATCTTCACTTGGAAATAAAACTGTTAATGGGACATGAACTCCTATCTTAAATCCTTCTATAAATTCCCTACTCCTGGACTCCTTTATCCAAACAGCACTAGGGGAGTCATAGCATTTTCTTTTTCTTAGAAGAAGTAAGAGAAAACCAAATAAAAGGAGGATGAACAAAAGAAATGCGAAGAGGTGAGGCTAACAAGAAAAGAAAAAAGGAAGCTAGTTTGAGTTGATATATTTTCTTCTTTTTTTTTCCTCTTAGAAAAGAAGCTTTTGTACCAATTAAAGCTTATCTTTGAGCACATTTGATTAGCTTTGGAAAAATAAAAAAGAAGGGCACATTTGAAAACAGCTCAAATTGAATTCGACTCGGAGTAAACTAGATTCTGCATTGTCACAGAGAAAAATGAAACTGATTTTGCAGGACTTTTATAGAATCCCAAGTGATCTTGATTAAGGTGTGATTACTAACTTTTCTCACATTTTTTCTTTTCTATTTGTTCTTTATCTTTTTCCCCCTCGAGGATTTCTAATTTTTTTCCTTTTCTTTTTCCCTTCACAAACAAATTAATTTTTAAATATATTCAGCGGTCTCTGTATCTCTTTCAATTAACAAGCCTTGCACTCTTATTTTTATGCTACTGGTTGAGTTTTTCAGACTAACATCCTAGTCTTTACTGTTCAGCACCAAATTCTTGAGTGATTCTGGGACTATTCTCTCTAGCTTCTGAGCTCTAAAGTTTATTTTTTCTTTTTCTTTTTTATAAACAACTAAAACTTTTATATCCTCTCTCCAATTAAATTTATTTTTGAATAAATGAATAATAATCCTAACAACTTTAGTATTAATACTCAAATCATGCACTTAAAAGGGCCTGTTCTGTTGCTGACAGGACTAACAATTATGTCATTGAACTAGTACTTAATCATATTGCTAACAACAGCCACATCATGTACTTTAAAAACAAAAAGAATTTTCGGTAAGGCTGTCTCTAACCAAGCTACAAATCTCTAATTTGTAGCCCGATGTAGCTCCAACCAAATTGCTTTTGTCTCTAAATTGAAGGCAGCCTCCAAAAGGTTACATATTTGAAGGCTTTTCTGAAGGGGTCTCCATTTTACTGTTTATCACATTTTTCTTTCTATTTTATTCTTTTAACCATAAACAATTATTTATTTCACTTATATCATTTTCAGTTGATATGCTAGTTAATTGTAATCAATATAAATTTAAATCTACTAATTATTTTTAATAAAAAACTATAACATTGGAAGAAAAAATCTCATCGATGCCTTCAAAATGAAGGTAATATTGAATAATATTGACTTAAATATAAAATTGTAAGTGATCAAGTAATTAAAATAATAATATATTCAAGAATTAGCGGGGATGAATATGAAGGAGATGACCTACCATCAGATAGTATTTTTTTTTGTGTACTTTGATTTTTTTTATTTATATACTTTTTCATTCTTTATGTTTTTTATGAGATGGCCCGTGCAGATTACGTATATCAATGCCTGATTAATTCATTAGGAATGTTTAATTTATAATATATAATAATAAATATATTATATATATTATAATATATTTATTAAACTATTTTTAATATTTCATTTTTTTTAAAACAAGTAAAAATTGCCAAAGAAAAAAAATGCATGATTGGAGTTCATCCCTCATTTATTAGAATATACTAAAATATTTTCCTTGTTTTGCTGTAAACTACAGCCACTCATTGGAGATGCTCTAAGAGAAGCAAACAAGGGGACCAGCAAAGTTTATATATATCTATACATTTAGATGCAACTGCTACGTTCTACATAGATCCTTAATCTAATAGCTACCTAGCTAGCTGTATGTCATCAACAAGCAAGATTAGGACTTGCTGCCACTGGGATTGTTGGAGTTGTTGGGCCCAGAGTTTGGGCTTCTGGGCTTTGGGCCTGGAATTGAGGACTTGGAGAGCTTCTGCTTGAGCTCAGAGAGGAGGGCCTGGTTCTGTTGGTTGAGGAGCTGGGCCTTCTTCCTCAGCCTCTCATTCTCCTTCATGATGCAGCAGTTCTGCAGGTACAGCTTTGAGTTGAGCCTCTCCATTTCTCACCTTCTCCTTCATGATGCAGCAGTTCTGCAGGTACAGCTTTGAGTTGAGCCTCTCCATTTCTCACCCCCTGAAAATCAATTCCATTGCACATTATATCATTAATTAATTTTTTAATGGTTAACAATTTTGTATCATTAATTTGTAGTCTTCGAATACATGAAGCTTTACAAGAAAAGTATGCAAAATTAGAAGCGAGAAAAAAAATGCAAGAATGCATTAGAGAGAACCTTGAGAGCATCATTTTGCCAACAAAAAGGAAAAATAAAGAACGCAAACATACATCACTTGGCAAACTCTACACTCAATTGACTCTAAACTACAAAAAGGTACAACTACCGAAAAGGGGTTCATTTCCTATGTACTAAAATGCACTAGTATATGCTTGAAAAGGGGATGCACATATTTTCCCATTAGAAGAAGAAGCTCTTTTTTCTTTTTTTTTTTCCCTTTTTTCAATTCACAAAGCATGCATATATGATATGCTCACCTTTTTTTTTGGGTGGCTGGCCAAACTCTAATACCGTTTGCTTGAAGAGAGAGAGAGAGAGAGAGGAGAGAGAGAGAGAGAGAGAGAGTGAGTCTGTGATGGTTGAGCTTTTGAGTGGGAGTATATATAGAGAGCTAGCGAAGAGAGGGGGAGTCATATACTCTCTCTCTCTCTCTCTCGTCTCTTATCTCAGATGAGAGAGAGAGAGAGAGAGAGAGAGAGAGAGAGAGAGAGAGGAAGAAGAAGATCTGATGGCGTCACGTGATGCTGGGGCTTCTGGGGGAAATTCGAATGATGATGGATTTGGTCGGCCTAAGATTCGCAACGATTGTTTTTTTCCCCTCTTCTAAGAGAGGTTGGACTTTGGTTGGCTCCTCTCTTTGGCACTTCATCATCACCTTCTTCCATTTGATACTACATTTTGATCTCTCCAAATTATTGTCCCATAAATGTAGTTTATAACACGAGATGTAGATTACAATGGCTTGCTATAACATTAATCCTACTTATATATGTCTTTCATGTATGTTCATGTATGTTCGTCACAGAGTTTACAGACTTGAGGGTTCATCACAATCAGTACGGGGACAACACAATGACCCCTACGCACATCAAACTTAGGTAAAGAATTTCTCAGCGAATGAATGTCGGTTGATTTCTAGAACAATTGTTGCAAGGGTTAGATGGCACTAGCTTTATGGATTAACTAAAGATAATGAGGATGGATGACATAAACACACACATTTATCTTTATTAGGTATTTTTTTTTATAGTAATGCAACTATTTAATATGTTTGGTTAACTTGGAGTTGGTGGATTTGCTACGCATGGTATGATGTGAACACACCGAACAGCCAGTGGCATTACACATGCAATAGATAGTGAGAGATAATATATTTGTGACCCTTGATGTGAACTCTTTGAGATCAATCTCTTTGGACTAAATTGTTGTGGAGGAAAATTCTCGAGGAATTTCTCTACATCACGAATTGTAAATGAATAGACAGGTAAAAATAATCGCAAATAATAAAATTTTACGTAGAAAATTCGAAAAGGAAAAATCACGGGAGAGGGAGAGAATTCACTATAATTCATAAGGTTACAATGAAATCTGCAAAGTGATCTTGCAATTATAATGTCTAGGGTTTGATGTACTAATCAGAAGCCAACCCCCTTCTTGATGGAGATGGAGGTGTATTTATACGCGCCTGAGCTGTCATTGTGGGTGCGAATATTTTGGATCTACATAAATATATAATTTACACGTTATGATTTCATTATAACTGCTCAAATCTGCGCCGCTTGATTGTTGGGATCGTCATACAAAGATATCCGCCACTATCCATAACAGCCCGCATTGATATGGGCGTTATAAAGTTTAGAACGTGAGAATGATCTGACGGCATAGGTGGATCCGCGAATTGAGGGGATCGTATTATCCAGATGAAAGCAGCGCAAGAGTAGCAGACTTCGGAGGGTCTTCGTGTCGGAACCTTGGGTGGCTCCAGAAGAATTTTTGTATCGATTATTGGTGTCCCGGAGAGTCGCACAGCTCAGGTTGAGTAATAGATCCGGATGAGTATTGTATGATTAGATGTGGGCTCGGGATGAGGCACGAGACTTTCTTCCAGACCCATGTGCCCATTTCTTCCCAGGCCAATGTTAGGCTTGTATATGTGTAACGCCCCGATCCGGCGGGTACGGAGACGTTACTGCAACGTATATACGCAGGTCAGAAATACCCTCACGTATATACGCTAAGCATCAGTACAGGCAAGAATCAGAGTACGGAAGCACGTGGTGCATTATACATTCCAACATATGAGTACAATTACAAAGTTATCACCAGAGGTGATCCAATATTACATGAATATTACATCACTGATATGCGCAATTGCGAGATTACAAAGAGATGTACAAGTATGAACAGTACACAGGCACTCACGAGTTTACAAAAGGAAAACTCGAGAGGCACACAAGGGGGCCTGGAAGGATAAAGCTTCAGACGGTCTGCTGGGGATCCATGCTTCAGCTGCGCCACTCTGATCAGCAACTAGGGGAATCCACACGCTCCAAGCTCCATGACCTGGACATGAGGATCCAGGGGAGTCAGATGAAACTCCCCAGGCGAGTGGTGATACAAAGGCCAGATGGCGTGCTGAGATAAGTACAAGTGTATCGATAAAACCGAATTATAAATATGCATTGAAAACCGTGTCGTGAGCAGAAGCATGTAAGAAAGTAGATGTTAGATAGGAAGTACTCAGGGTATGATAAGATAAGAACAGGAGACTGGTGGAATAGAAGACAAGGGATAAAGCAGGGTATGAGCAGCTAAAATAATAATCATAAAACCGGAAATCCGATGTAAAACCCAATACAAGCAAATATGGCGAGGCATATCACAGATTCATAGCCGTTTAAGTTGCAGGCTTCAGTATGCGTCCCATTCCACATACTTCTACTTACAACTTAAAGAGCAGGTTATTATCTTGGCACTTTATTATTATTATTACTCGTCTTACCCTGATATCTAGATATGTGAACTAGCGTCCCAGCACACATATATCCATATCTGAGTAAAACAAGGTTGTTATTGGAAACCAACGGGGGTATCAACGAACTATGTTTACAGTGGGTCCCGTGCTTGCCCGGGACCACGGTCCATAACGTTCCGTTACTGGTGCTCGGAACCAGCCGCAAGGCGTACAGGAGGGTCTTATGGAATGCCCTTATCAAGATAGTACCAGGAATGAGGGAGCCAGCACTCCCCTCGGTCGCCTGGAGGCCCACAGGTCAGACCGGAAGTTTTAGTTGCACAACATGCCTAATACCACTGTAAACACGAACACATATTGATAGCCGCAAGTTTCCCCCGACCCGATGCAAGTTGTTCCTTTTATGAATTATTAGATGATTATCAGATTCCGGAATGAGCAAGAGCAAGTCAGGAATATCAGGAGTACTGTACGTACTATAATGTATCACATGTGTATCAGGAGTACATTTTGTACTATCAAGATGTCAGGTCATCATTCCCGTTATCGTGATAATCATGAGAGTCAAGTATATCATGCTGGGTGTCAAGTGATAGCATGACAGGAGGATGATATTTGGCAGGTGACCATCATGTCAAGAGATTGATATTAGTCCGGTGGCAAGTCATGTCATAACAAGGGGGTCTTGCCAAGTAGTAGCATGTCTGATGTTAGGTGATAACAAATCAGTTGTCAGGTGATATACATGTGTTAAATAGGAGCATGTAAATGACAAGTATGAAGTAGTGGCATGTAGTAAAGCAGTAGCTGAGCACAACCAAGCGGAGCTGAGCAAGCTGGAAATACAGACAGCAAACAGGATTTAACCCTGGAGCGTCTGGCAAGGTTACCGGGACAACTCGGCTTAAAGTGCGAGTAGAAAATCCGGCAGCATCTCGCCTAGACGAATCAAGTGGTAAAGCACTGAACGCTGATCATGACAACCAGGCGGGGCCGAAGACCTGACGGTCCCAATCACTTCCTTTCGAGATAGTGAGTGACCGGAGGCTGAGGGCTGAGAGGCCTAACGATCCCAATCACCTCTCTTTCGAGATAGTTAGTGACCGGAGGCTGAGGGCTGAGAGGCCTAACGATCCCAATCACCTCTCTTTCGAGATAGTGAGTGACCGGAGGCTGCACTGAGAAACCTGACGGTCCCAATCACTTCTCTTTCGAGATAGTGAGTGACCGGAGGCTGAGGAACGGAGAGACCTGCCGGTCCCAATCACTTCCCTTTCGAGACAGTGAGTGACCGAAGGTTAAAGGGTCCGGGTCCGCTCGGGGTTTAAGCGCACTCACGGCGGCTAACAGCCATCCCAGGAGTGGGCAGAAACCCAGAGTCGGCACAAAAGTACCTGCAATGTTAGTACCACATGAATAAGAATTAACTACCATAATACAAGCATTCGTCACAGAGCAATACATGTCCAGCCATTGGCACTCGGCCATACACAAATACAGAGATGCAGCCCAATACATAATACATGAAAATATGGAATATAATACATGTCGACCCGACGAAGCGGGGAAACCCAAATAGAGGCGAGAGCGAGGACACTCGCCTAAGTCTTCGGAAAAGCTGGAAACTCCGAAATCCCGGGAACTCGCACACGCGCCATAAAATATAATATATATAGAGAGAGAAAGTGAAGAGGAGAGAGAAAGAGTTAGAGAGAGAAAGGGGGAGAAACCTAGAGAGAGAAAGAGACACAGGGAGACGCGGGCTTATGAGACGCGGGGGTCGCAGACGCGGGAGTCGCGTCGCGGGAATAGCAGACGCGGTAATCACAGACGCGGGAGTCGCGTTGCAAAGATGCCACGAACGCGGGGTTCGAGACCCGCGTTCAAGTCAGGGCACGAGGACACAGACGCGGGTATTATCTCCGCGTCGTGTCGACACGAGAGGGACACAGACGCGGGCCTGAACTCCGCGCTGCGTTGATACAAGAACGTGAAGGCCGCGTTGAACAGATGCCAAGAACGCGAAGATCCGCGTTAAGGGGTTGTTTGGACGCGGGGATGGGATCCGCGTCAAAATAACAGAGAGGAGAGAGAAAGTTCAGGAGAGAGAAATTGAATCAGGAGAGAGAGATTGAATTAGGGGAGAGAGAGATAGAGGGGATAGGAGAGAGAGAGAATTCATGAGAGAGAAAGAGAGGGAGGAGAAACAGAGAGAAGGGAAGAAGAGAGAGGGAAACTGGGGCTGCTCACGCAGCCCCTTGATCAAGGAGGGGCCCACGGCCCAGGGAGGCCTGGCCGGCCCTCTGCCGGCCAGGAAGCCGGCCGGCGGCGGCCCTGGCCGCCGGCGGCGCTCAACAGAGAAGGGGGGAAGTGAATGGGGGGTTGCCGCCCCCCCCCCCCCTCAGCAAAGAGGAGAGGGGGCTTGCCCCCCTCTCAGCCCACCACAGGCCAGACCGGGCCTGGCCTGGCCTGGCGCCCCTCCCTCCCTGCTGCGGCAGGGGGGCGCGGAGGCTGCGCCGGCCAGGGGAGGCCGGCGCAGACAGGGGTGGCCTCCGGCCACCCCAAAGAGAGAGAAGGGAGGGGGCTGCTGCCCCCTCCAAACCTGCGCACAGGGGGGCCAAGTGGCGCCCCGGCCGCGCCCAAGGCCGCCGGCGTCGCGCCGGCGGCGGTCTGCCCACGCCGGGGCGCCGGAGGAGGGAGGAGGATCGGTGGTGGCTGGATCTAGGGGAGGAAAGGAAGAAAATGGAAAAGAAAAGAAAAAGAAAGAAAGGAAAGGAAAAAGAGAAAGGAGGAGGAGTTGGCCGGAGTTCGGGGGGTCTCTCGCCGGCGTCCTGGTGGCCGGAGGCGCCGGCGGTGGTGGCCGGAGGTGGCTGGGTTGGAGGGTTGGTCGCTGGCCACAAAATGGAGGAGAAGAAGAAGTTAAAGAAGAGAAAGGAGAAGGAGAAAGAAAAGATAAGGAAAAAGGAAAAGAAAAGAAAAGAGAAAAAGAGAGATGGATTGATGGGAAGGGGGTAGGTGAGAGGGGGTGGTGTCGCCCACGTGAAGGGGAGTGGGCTGCGGTTGGTGGGAGAAAAGAAGGAAAGAAGAAAGAAAAGAAAGATTGGAAAAATAATAATATTATAATATGCCGCGAAATATCGACTGTTCCAGAAAAATCCCCAAAAATACCCAGAGGTAGAAAACATCATCCTGAGGAATAATATGAAATCGGTTTTCAGAAATAAAATCCCATTTTTAAATTAAAAATCTGGAAGTCAACCGCCGATACCGGTCTATACCGGGTCGGCCGGATTTTGATAAATTCCGAAAAATCTCAGATAATGTATTAAAGAGTAAAACATGATTTTAAGAAGTAAAGTGAAAGCGGAATTTAGAAATTCAATTCCGATTGTAAACTAAAAATCCTGGAATCAACCATCGATACTGGCCGACACCCAATCCGGTGGAATTTTCATAAATTCATAAAATCCTCAGAAAAAGTATTTAGATAGGAAATGTGATTTTAAGAAATAATGTAAAAAGACACTTCTAGTAATTCCAATCCGTTTGTGAATTAAAAATCTGGGAATCGGTCAACGGCACTGGTCGACACCGTTTTTGAAGATTTTCAATTTAATTCAGAAAAATTCCAGAAAATCATAGAAAATCTAAAATATTGGAAAATGATGTTTAAAACTGAAATCGGTCAAGTCGGATACCAGAATGTCCAAATCGAGCAATACTCTAGGATCGGGTCCTCGGTTCAGACTAGGGCTGACTCCGGGTCCGTGAATCCGGATCTAAGACAAAACGATCATATAAAGAATTCATAATACAAAACAAATATAGGAAGCAAATCGAAAAATACGATCGAAAAATCTGAATACGCAACTAAGTACGTATTCCGGGAGCGGGGTGTTACAATATGAGATGAGCTTGTTGGCATAGAAGTGATACCCACGGGATGTGGAACATGTGTTGCGATCTTGATGAGGGTCAAAATCCGACCACTACAGATGCCCCTCCACCTTCTCCTTCTAGAAGTCTCCGAGGGACAAGGAGGGAAGCGGACTAATCCCATCCTCCGGCATGAGCTTTCATTGAGTAGTCAGAGCGTCTTCTTGTGCTTTGAGAAAGTGAGAGTTAGAACGCGGAGTCGACAGTTGTCGGAGTGACCTGACAGCTTTCGGAACCCCATCCTCCGGTGTGACCGTCTGTAACGCCCCGATCCCGCAGGTATGGAGACGTTACTGCGACATATATATTTATTTCAGAAATACCCTCTTATATATACGCTAAGCATCAGTACAGGCAAGAATCAGAGTACGAAAGTATGTGGCGCATTATACATTCCAACATATGAGTACAATTACAAAGTTATCACAGGACGTGATACAATATTATAAGAATATTACATTACCGATAGGCGCAAATGCGAGAATACAAAGAGATATTATAAAAGTACAAAAGGCGCTCACGAATCATAAAAGGAAAACTCGAGAGCCGAGCAGGGGCCTGAAAAGATAGGACCTCAAAACGTCTATCGATAATCCACACTTTCGCTGAACATCTCTGATCAACAACCGAGAGAATCCACAAGTTTCAAGCTCTGAGATATTGACATGCACACTTAGGAGAGTCAGAACTCCCCAACGAGGGGTATGGTGAGAGCCAAGTGGTGTGCATGGTGAGGCACACGTTTATCGATAAATCCGAATCAGAAAGCATGCATCAAAAGCTGTGTCGTGAGTATAGGCACACAGGAGCACGTAGAGAGATAGTAAGTGATATCCAGCAGAAAACATGCATGGTATAATATGATAAGAGTAGGAGACCAGTGGGGGTAGTACACAAGCGGTAAGCCAGGATGCATACATATATAATATAATAATAATAATCATAAAATCAGAGATCTGAAGTAAAACCCGATGAAGCATATATGGCAAAACCATCAGTATAACCCAGTTTACAGCTTCATGAGATAAGTACGTCGAAGGAATAATTCAAACAAAAAAAACCTCATCTATATATGACATATCTCACGTCATCGTAAACTTGTTGGCCCAGAGGCCTTTCACTTTAGTTTTGATGATAACTAACTTATGAATGTTAGTTTACTAATGATCTTGTGTTTAATAAGTTTCAGATATTGATCAAGATCTTAGTAGGTGTTTAGCTTCAACAATAGATTCAAAGCCAGTTTTGGAGCTAACACATGTTGATTCAAGAGCTCGCGCGTCAAGATCGCATCTAGCACTCGGAAGGAGTCAAGCTTTATGGATCAAATTTGGATCGAGTCGAGTTGAAGATGAAAATCGAAAGAAGACTTCGGTTTATTTAGTTTAGTTTATAGTTTAGATCTTATGTAAAGATGATTAGTCTTGATATCCTCGAGTTCACACACACACAAGTTCAAAAGTTTATTAGTTTCGGTTTAACCAGTTTTTGGATTTTCAAAGAATATATATTATTTACATGCATAGATAGAATCAAAACAAGCTTACATAGTTTTATGTAGATTGGAATTCTTCCATATACATTGATGATTCATAATGTTAGAAAAACTTTTTTTGATGTATATCTAGTTCATGGTTTTAAGTTTTATTTTTTAACAAAGCTTATTTTTGGATTTAATGTCAAAAACATAGATATATCATTTACCATGTGTATTGGATTCTATCCATACACAATATGCTTCAAATGTACTTCAAATATCATGTTTTTGTATTTATACAAGTTTGAAAAAATGGATTTTTCATTTTTGGAGTTTGGTTTATGAAAAATACGATTTCAGTTTAAAGCTTAATTTTCAAGCCTCAAAAATAGTTCAAATAATTTGTAGTATGTGTTGATTTTTTGTCACACATATTTATACTTCAAATATTTATATGAACTTATTTTTGTGAATTTTATGTGATTTTATGGGATTCTATACGTATTTAACAAGTTGGATTTTAAACCCTATACCCTGTCCTGAGCCTGTTGGCGGTCTACCGACCGGTCGACTGGACCAGAGCTTGATCGACCGGTCAGTCAACCAATGTTCACAAAGACGTGCACAAGGGCCAGCCCATGTGGTCGATCGATTGTGCGGTCGACCGACTGGCACTACCCAGCTCTCGGGTAGGCCCGGTCGACAGTGCGGTCGACCGACAGGCCATTATGACTTGGGGCCGGTCGACTGGGCGGTCGACCGACAGTGCCAAACGATCAAAATGTGACTGTTGGTCAGTCGACTGGGCGATCGGCCGACAGGTCAATCTGGCCTGGTTCTGAACCCCAAAGGCTAGTTTTTCAAGGGCCTATATAAATGGGTTTTTGAGGGCTGTTTTCACCAAGAGTTTCAAGAGCAAAATTTCTCATTTTTCAAGTATTTCAGCAAGTTTTAAAAAGAAGTTTTTGTGCTAAAAATTCTCTATCTTTATTTGTTTTCAAAGTTTTTGAAAAATCAAAGAAAAGCTAGATTTGAGAAATTTGTTTTGTTCTTTATTTTACATATCTATTAAGAAGTCTTTCCCTAGTGTTTTCTTTGTTATTTCTTTTTCAAAATACTTTGATTTCTCATACTTGAGCTATTCAATTCTAAACCTATCTTTAGGATCTTTTGTGAGAAAAAATTGTCTGTGAGCTTTTGAGATCACTAAGTGTTGTTTGTGATCATTGAATCACCAAGATTGTAATCTTTTCTTTGCTTTGGTTTTGTGTCTTCTCTCTTATATAGAAGTGATTGTGTTTGAGAGAAGAAGTTGTGTACTCCCAATGTTGAGTTGTAATTGCTCAATGGAGGTCTCTTTGTGAAAGATCCTGTGTGGACAAAGTGAAATCTTTCTATGTGAAGACGGGGACGTAAAGCAATGGCTCCAACCTTAAAACAAATCTCGGTGTTTGCATTTAATCCACTGTCTCTCAAATCTCTCTCTCTTATATCTTGCATTGCTTTTATTGTTCATATTCATATGCCAGATATTGTTTGTTTGCCCACACTTTATTGAACCAAGAGAGGTTTTAAAGCACCTCAACTCTTAATCTAGAGGAATCTAGAGGAGTATCTCCAGAGCCCTTCACGAGAAATTCGAACTCACTCTTGGTTATACATTTAGTGTGTTAGCAATTAGTTTTAAAATCCTCATCATTTATCTTAGATTAACTTGTACACCTATTCACCCCCTCTAAGTGTACTTTTATTTGGTATCAGAGCTTATGCCCCTGATATTCAGTTTAACTATAGGAGTGTGATCCTCATTGCTAATCTAGATTTGCATTGCATACATATAGTGTACACTCATGAACTATCTTGCCCCTCCCATGTATGATGTTTCCAACATTGACATGTGAAAATTCAAAATGTATGCATACCTTAAAACCCTAGGATTGCATGTCTATCTTACCACTACCAAGAAATCTTATGTTGGTAATGACAAGTACTTAGGGGCTAATGCACAAGCCTTAGAAGCATTAAAGCAAATACTTAATAAAAAATATTTATCTATTATTTCTCATTGTGATTCCGCTTTTTCAGTGTGGAACACATTGACCTCTCTCAAGGAACGAGCTTCACATATTTTAGAGAGAAAGGCTATTGGGGATGAATCCGAGCAAACATGCTACATGGTCAAAGGAAATGACTCCCTTGAGGTAAATTCGGATACCCATCTTGATAATAGTGCTAGTTATTCTTGTGATGATAATATGGATGCACATGCATTGAATGAAGAACTTTCATTATTTTGTGAAAACTTGTTAAAAAAAATACAAACTTTTGAAAAAGAAGAGTTTTGAATTAAAAGACGAAAATAAAAACTTGTTTTCAAAGCTTAACATGGCTTTGTAAGAGAAGGTTGAGATTTCTAATGAAAAGGATTATTTGAAAACTCAACTTGACGTTGTTTTAAAAAAAAAAATTAAATTTGAAAGAATAAAAATGATTTTAATGATATTTTTAAGAAGAATGAGGTTTTATCTTCAAAACTTGATTTTGTTTCAAAAGAGAGTTCTTTGAAAAATAAAATTATTTTAATTTCAAAGAAATTAGATTGCATTTCAAAAGAAAATATTTCTTTGAAAAATGATTTTGCTTCTCATTCTTCTTGATTCATCTTCTTATGATAAGAATAATGTTTGCTCAATATCTTCTTCTTTTGAAAATGATTTATGTATTTTGAAGAAAAATGTAGTTTATTTTGACTCCACTTTGAGCCAATGTGCTATGGATCACAAGAGGCTAGAATCCATATTTTGAAAAAAAACATGCTTCAAATATGCATGCACATCATTCACGGCATACACATGCTTCTCATGTATGCACACATGATTCTTTATATGCTAATGTGTACACTTGTACACATTGTGGTCACAAGGGCCACCTTGAAAATTTTGCTATGATAGAATAAATGCTTTAAATTTTGCAAATAAATATGTTTGGGGTAGAAAAGTTCTAACCCCGGAGGACCCAAAAGAATATGGGTGCCAAAATTCACTCCTATTTTATTTGATGTAAGTGGGGGATCTCACACGACGTGAGGGTATTGGTGCTTTGATAGTGGATGCGTTCCGAGCTAATGGTAACATTTTTGGTGCAAGATGTTTGGTGGGAGGACCACCTTGATTTGAGACCTAGACACTAGTTAAACTGGTTTTGGGAACTATCTCTAACTTCTTATTTTTTTACATGCTTTTATTGTTGATTTTTTAGCATGTTATGGTTTTTATATTCATTATGTTAAATGCAATGTTAATTAGATATGTAATATACATAGATAGTCTTTGAGACACACCCATGTTCATATGAACTCATATTTTTATGTTCTCACTTTAGTTTAGTTATTGTATATATCTTATGCTAATATCAATTACATTTAGCCTAATAATTATGTATGTTTATGTTTATGTTTTGTGCTTTATATTTTGATTACTTGTTTAGATGTAATTTTTGTTAAAATTTGTATTTATTACTTGTACAATTGTGAGACACACTTGATTATTGTGTGTTTGTACCTTATTGCTCATTTGTACTCATTACTTGTACTTGTATAATCTAGTTTTGATGATTCTTACATTTTCACTTGTTTTTCCTATTTTTGTACATGTTTTCGTGTTTTGTTTCATGTATATGTTAATTTTGTTTAAAACTATAGATATACATGTCTATCTTAGAGTCACTTGCCTTCATGCAATATTCTTTTGTGAACTCGTTTATGTTTGAGTATATATGTATGCTTTAGTTTTGACAAAACATACATATACCTTGAAGCGTGTTTAGTTTTTTGAAGTTTTGATGATTTGTTATTTTTGATAAAAGAAATTTCATATGAGCTTCAACGCCTTATTTCCATAATTATGCTTATTACATGATTCTTGTACACTCACCTTTATGTTTAAACATGTATTTATTTTCATGAGCATATTTGTGCTTTATCGCTATTTGAGTGTCGATGATTATGTAATTTTCATATTTTCATGGATATATATTTGTTTTATTCTTTTCTTAAAGGATTTCATACTAGTTTTTAAATTATCGTAAAACTAGTTTCGTTATTCTTCAATTTGGTAGTAATTTTCAAACTATGCTAAAATGATTTTCAAATCATATTTTTAAAAATCCCTACCTTCTAAGGACGGTTGGATGGACGGCCATACCTTGTATACCCTTATTGAAAATCCTTTTAAACATGTGGTTGAAATGGAGGTAGTTATGAGATATACTTGATTTAATGAAAATTGATGTTTATATACTCATATTTGTTTTCTATATATGTATGAGTCAAATTTCAAGTGGTATTTTCACTTTCATACATACATATATATAATTTTGATTGTGCTTAATTTACAATGTCCACACATTTTTTTAGCACACATTGATTTTATGCTAAGCTTGATGATAATTGATATCTTTACAAGCTTATGCATCATTTTTATTGATATTTCATAAAGGGGGAGAAAATTTCTTGTTTATCTTTCAATTGGTTTTCTTTTTAATTGGTATCTTACTCTAACTCTTTATGATGAAAAATATTTTGTTTTGGTATATGCTAACATTTTCAATATTGGTATCAATAATCTTAAATTGGTATTATTCTCAATTTGGTATTTATATTGCAAAATAATTTTAGTATTTACCTAAAATTTAGTTTTTACTTTCAATTAGAATCATGTCTTTCTATTAGTATCAATTGGTAAAAAAAATTGTTTCATTTTCAATTGATAAAAAGTTTTTCTTTCAATTAGTTTCTTTCAATTGATTATTTTTATTGGCATCAAAATTTTATTTTAAATATGTTTATTGGTTTTGTTTATCTTTCTTAACCCTTTGTTGATGATTGACAAAAATGGGGAGAAGAATTTAGCAGTGTATGTAATGATTCCAGATAATAATAACCTCAATTAACTTAAACAGTCTTATTAATCAAAAGATTATCATAATCATCTATAATTTCTTAAAAATTTCGACAGCATCTCTTTTGTATTTAGTCACTTACCCCAAATACATAGTATATCCATATCAGCCTACACAGCTTATCTCAATCCAAATACATAAATCAAACTCAAGTTCAACTACACAGACATAATAAGATTTCAGCTTGACATCGCCTATCACATGAAAATATAATGATATATGCTCGAGAGTACCCCTCTCGGCCTCCATAAAATAAGGCGGTACTATCATATTATCTGACTTATCATAAATATCACAAGTAAATTTCTCTTTACACTAATCCATCCCACAATCTAATACTTGAATATAATACACATCTATAAGGTTATGAATATATACAATAAGAAATATTTATAATGAATATTATACAATACTTTCATTCTTAAAGGAATTCTTAGTAAGTATTCAAGGTATGCTTGGCCTCAGTCTCACCGTAACCTGAAAAACATAAAATCAGAAGGGGTGAGCTAAACAGCTCAGTGAGAGAGAGAGTCAGAAGAGTATCAAAGAAAGAAAACACAAATAATGAGCATATTTTTCTTTAACAACTACGACAAGTATGGATGGATAAAATGAACGAGAGAAAAGCAAAATATCATAACGAATAATTGAACCATTATACATATAATCTGTGAGAAGGTCCAACTTTTCTAGTAATTGGTTCTCCTTAACTTTATTTAGTTTCTCTATCGCAGATTACATGGTTTATGGGTTGCAGTAGCATACTCACTCAGTTATTTTTAATTTATGCATGAATTCATCTTATATACTCGCGGCACGTATCATCCATGTGTCTCATATAACATACACAGAGCACATCAAATATACTTTCAATTCTTATATAGTTATCTATCCCGATAATACAATATTACATCACACTTCTACGAATGTTATTTATCTGTTCAAGTAATTTAATGATACAATCACATCACCCTTTTATATTCACACAAAATATTTAATGAATACATACCATACATGATTCATATGTACATACGGATTTCAAGTGAAGTGTGAGACTCTCCGTCTTCCCCCTCCTACCGGCTCCCGCCCAGCCCCTCCCTATATATATATATATATATATATATATATATATATATATATATATGATACAACGGTAACACCATCTTCCCCTCCTACCGGCTCCCGCCCGGCCCCTTCCTCCATGATATAAGCATGTATGTAAACATATTATAACACAATAACACCATCTTTTTCCTCCTACCGGCTCCCGCCCGGCCCCTTCCTCCGATATATAATTATATGATATAATGGTAACCCTGTCTTCCCCCTCCTATCGGCTCCCGCCCGGCCCCTTCCTCCTGCAAATGAATGCAACAGACATGTGTGTGTGTGTGTATATATATACATACTCAGATAATAATCAATTCATCATAATACGAAGTATCAATCAATTATTACAGTTGATTCTTAACTCATCAATTCTATTTTTGAAGAGAAACTTATGATTCACTATATATGTAGATAAAATGTATATAGCTTACAAGTTAACATTAGTGATTTATCAGCTCATTTATATAGGTCGAGTTCGCATTTACATAATCAGTATCCCACCTTCTTGCACATGCACAACACAATACCCAATACTACTGTATATAACTACACTCATGTACCAATTGCTATATCAAACAATGAGCTATATCAAACTATAAGTCATTTTAAACAATGAGCCATTAGTACCCAATTATTTTTCATCCACTCCTCTGTTTATCAATATAGTTTCTAAAGACCTTCCTCGGATAATTAACACCTGCATACCAATATTAATATTGGGCTTGCATTTACAGTAGTATGTTGCCCAAGTTTCTCGTTCTGTTCATTAGCATCTCGAGTCTCTTAACATAATGAATGTTAGTTGTTCAGAGATAGAGGAGAATAAAATTTCTAATGGCACAATCTTATCATTTTATTGAATATATCAGTCAACAACTTTAATGACTTTTTGTTTCTCAGTTTATCGTTTTTGTTTCCCACATGACCTTCCTAAATTCATCATAGGACCAATTTGAAGGCTCATACTATTTATGCTAACTTTTTAGCTTACCTGCAGTGTTTTAATTAAAGATTTCTTAGAGACACTCATGAAGATACTCTCTAATATCATTATGTATTTCTCGATGATATCACAAATAAAACTGTAAAACAAAAACATAATGAACTAAAAGGGGTTTGAATAACATAAAAGAATCATTCCGAGTTGCTAGCAGCAATGACAATGAAGTTGTTAAACATTAAGATTCATCTAAATGTTTTCCTACCAAGTTGCAAAACCCCAATTTAATTTCTCACAAGTACAAGAAGAGGAAAGATACTAACAAGGAGAAATTCTTAGTTTGTATGTTTAGTATAGAATTAGGATAAAAGCGACCGTGATATATTTATTTAATGACCTGAATTTCAAATATTGCATGGTAGGCGATATATACTGAAATTCTCAAAGGAGAATTATTGCTAACAAGTGCAAGATGGCATCAATTTGGACCACGCATGGTTGTGTTACACCGAATTTTCTAGTTGATACCTATATGGGTTAGACAATCAAACTTCAGTATAGGTAATTTCACTAAAGGATATAGTGATTGAGGTCATGGTCAAGAACGTCATAGTCGGCGTTCGAGCTTCAGTGATCGAAACTCGTGCCTCAGCCCTCAGACTTGTTGATGCTCGTGCTCGCCCTCGGTATGCCCGTCTGATCTCTTGACCGCTTTGCTCGCGCAAAACGCGTGCTCGCCAACCATTATTACTACATAACATAATCTTTTCAAACCATAACAAGAAGTCCATTTTATTAACTGCGAGGAATTAAATATTGCACTGACACGCTAGATAGGCTCCCGTGTCCGTGTCATACCAGGGATCTTATGCCTCTTTAGAAGTCGATGAAGCCAAGCCTAAACATATCCAATGTTGAGATGGAGGCGCCCTAACATAAGGTCATTAAATTTATTTAATAATATTTGGATGTTTATATTTTTCATCGTGTCCCTCTCAAATTCAGTTTGTTCTCTATATAACAATATTTGCCTTGTCTCTCGCCCTTTCTTCTATTTTCATTGTTCTACTTGTACTCACACTTGCTATTTTTATTTTTACTATCATATTGCTTTTGTGTTACTTAATTGCTATTGATTGACACATTTTCTATTAATTAGTAAAATTCCCGTCTCCTTAGTATCATTTTACATGTTCTCTCATCCAAATTTTTAAAATTCTTTTTTTTTCCTTCAACATGTATTTCACATGCTCTTACAGCTAGCAGAAAATAAATATACATTTTTCACAATTCTTCTCTTTCACATCCTAATAACTAAAGTCAATTGACTGATTTAAAACCTGCAGATCTTATATAAACTTTTACTCGTTGCACCCGTGTAGATCTTACTGAGTGAATTGATCATTCAACTCTTGCTTATGATTAGAATCATTTCTATTAACATATAAACTGGAGGAACCCGATGAACAAAAATAATAATGAGGGCATAAGTGCATATGTTGTTAAATTTACTAAGAAACGAAGAAGTCAGAGACCCCTCTCTGATCAATGAGGTTTCACACTCCTTAAGCTTCGATCACAAGTATGTGAAAGGTTCTGTTGTGATAAATTTCTCAAAGGAAAAGAAACGAAATAATTATCATGAATTCATTAAGTTATATGTAAAACAGAAACTAGTTCTTTCTATAAAAGATAAAACCTACAGGCAGCTAAATCCCTGAATTGTTCATTTGAATTATTTACAGCTAGCTATTGATCTGAACAGACCTGCTTATGAACAATTATTCTCTGAAATCCATCACTATTAAGTCTTCAGAGTAGCACTAAAAGAAAGCATTGAACCCGAAGCTTACCCTAGCAGTATTACTTCTTTCGAAATTTTTCTTTCAGTATTTGATTATACTCTTGGTGAATGGCACTGAAATTGATCATGCCAATTCAAGGAAACATGTGGGCAATTGATATTATTATTTTTATTTATTTATTTATTTTATTTTCTTCAAGTTTAGATTGATGTGTAAGGTATCATGGGCTTACAGTAGTTTCGGGGGAAAATGTAGCTCTCATGTTAATTGGAAAGGAACCATAATTTGATAAAATAGAAAATGTAAAAACTTAAGAATACAAGGGATCAGATCAATCAAATATATTAAACGTTAATTACTTAATAGAACCCTACAATCAACATGGACAAGGAAATCAATTGGAAGAGAACTCACTTGATTAATTCAAAAAAAAAATTCTAATAGCAACAGAATTGGAATAAATGGATCAAGGAGACCCACTCACACGATCAAGAACAATTGTCATCAATTAATCCAAAGTAAGATATAGTTGATTGATCAAATTGAAAAATTAATTCTGAAAAATCAGAATTTACTCCCTCACCTATTTTTCTCCGGCTGTTGCCCACTACCGTGCTGTTGTGTACCGTCGCCGACACCTCCACGTCGCCCCCTAGCCGCAGCTGCCGCTGGCTGCAGTCGTGGGCTGCAGCAGCGCGCACGCCCGCCGGCCGCCTTCCCTTGTCAGAGCCTCGGCCAGATCCAAGAAAGGGGGAGAGGAGTTAGGAAGAGAGATGGAGAGGAAATTAGGTGTGGAAGAGAGAGGGAGGGAAGAAATTGAGAGAGTAACTGAAAGAAAGGGAGATCAATTTCAGGGGGGAATTGTTGCCGATCACAACATGGGAGAGGGGGAGGGCTTCAGAATTTGGGGGGAAAATGAGGAGAGAGAAGAGTGGGGGGTGAAATAAATTTACTTCCATTCATCTTTTTCCTATATACACATATATAAGTAGGTGAAAATTACCCATATATGTCACTTGGCCTCTCTCTCATCCTCAAGTTGCCCAAGTCATGTCACCTCAATAGTTTAGAATTTTAATTTGTGTATCTAGTGGGGTAGTATGCATGGTAGAAATACTACATGTTGATATATATATATATATATATATATATATTATATATATATATATATATATATATATATATATATATATATATATATAGGTATATATATTCATATATAGGCATATACATAAATACACCAACAAATTTTATACACAAAATTTATACTCATGCAAATTTTATTTTATCCCAAAATTTCCCCCACAGAATTTGTGTGTGTGTGTATAAAATCATTTCACCTCAAGAAGTTACTCAATCATCACCTCCAATATCGTATAATCTCTTTGATTGGAGATTAAAGTATTAAATACAAATTTCAAGAAAAATTAGGGTGTTACAGTATATATGCATGTTTGATTAATTTTTTATGAGTATATACATGTGTTTTGTGATGTGTTTTATGATCCTCATTGAATATCTTTTATTATTGTTTATTGATATTTATGAGCCACATTGAATATCTTTATGTGTTTATTGTCTATGCATTAGTTAAGGGGGCTTCTATGAAGCCTATCCTTAATCAATGCATATATAAACTCATAAGTTTTATCATCAACAAAAAGAGAGATTGTTGGCCCAGAAGCCCTTCACCTTAGTTTTGATGATGACTAACTTATGAAGGTTAGTTTACTAATAATCTTGTGTTTAATAAGTTTCAGATATTGATCAAGATCTTAGTAGGTGTTTAGTTTCAATAAAGGATTCAAAGTCAGTTTTAGAGCCAATACATGCTGATTCAAGAGCTCGCGCGTCAAGATCATATCTAGCGCTCGGAAGGAGCCAAGCTCTATGGCTCGAGTTTGGATCGAATCGACTTGGAGATGAAGATCAACAAGAAAACTTCGATTTGTTTAGTTTAGTTTATAGTTTAGTTCTTGTGTAAAGATGATTAGTCTTGATATGCTCAAGTTCACATACACACAAATTCAAAAGTTTATTGGTTTCAATTTAACTGGTTTTTAGATTTTCAAAGAATATATATTTTTTTCATGAATAAATAGAATCAAAATAAGTTTACATAGTTTTATGTATGTTGTAATTCTTCCATATACATTGATGATTCATAATGTTAGAAAAACTTATTTTGATTTATATCTAGTACATAGTTTTATGTTTTATTTTTTAATAAAACTTATTTTGGATTTAATGTCAAAAACATAGATATATCATTTACCATGTGTATTGGATTTTATCCATACACAATATGCTTCAAATGTGTTTCAATATCATGTTTTTGGATTTATACAAGTTTGAAAAATGGATTTTTATTTTTGGAGGTTGGTTTATGAAAAATACGGCTTTCGGTTTAAAGCTTAATTTTCAAGCCTCAAAAATAGTTCAAATAGTTTGTAATATATGTTGATTTTTGGTCACACATATTTGTACTTCAAATATTTACATGAACTTATTTTTATAGATTTTATGTGATTTTATGAGATTTTATAGGTATTTAACAAGTTGGATTTTAAACCCTATAACCTTGTTCTGAGCCTGCTGGCGGTCGACCGGTCCTGAGCCTGCTGGCGGTCGACTGATCGGCCGACCGGACCAGAGCTCGGTCGACCGGTCGGTCGACCAATGTGCACAAGGACGTGCACAAGGGCCAGCCCATGTGACCGGTCGACCGACTGGCACTACCCAGCTCTCGGGTAGGCCCGGTTGACCGGGCGGTTGACCGACGGGCCATTGTACCTTGGGGCCGGTCGACCGGGCGGTCGACCAATAGTGCCAAACGGTCAAAATTTGATCGTTGGCCAATCAACCAGGCGGTCGACCGACAGGTCAATCTAGCCTGGTTCTGAACCCCAACGGCTAGTTTTTCAAGGGCCTATATAAATAGGTCCTTGAGGGCTGCTTTCACCAAGATTTTCAAAAGCAAAATTTTTCATCTTTTCAAGTGTTTTCAGCAAGTTCTAAAAAGAAGTTTTTGTGCTAAAAATTCTCTATCTTTATTTGTTTTCAAAATTTTTGAAAAATCAAAGAAAAGCTAGGTTTGGGAAATTTGTTTTGTTCTTTATGTTATATGTCTATCAAGAAGTCTTTCCAAGTGTTTTCTTTGTTATTTATTTTTCAAAACACTTTAATTTCTCACATTTGAGCTATTCAATTCTAACCTATCTTTAGGATCTTTTTGTGAGAAAATTTGTTCATGATCCTTTGAGATCACTAAGTGTTGTTTGTGATCATTAGATCACCAAGATTATAATCTTTTCTTTAATTTGGCTTTGTGCCTTTGAGAGGACTTGTGTACTCCCAGTATTGAGTTATAATTTCTCAGTGGGGGTCCCTTTGTGAAAGGTCCTATGTGGACATAGTGAAAATCCTTCTGTGTGAAGGCGGGGACGTAGAGCAGTTGCTCGAATCTCGAAACAAATCTCAGTGTTTGCATTTAATCCACTATTATCTTGCATTGCTTTTATTGTTCATATTCATATACTAGATATTATCTGTGTGCCCACACTTGTATTAAACCAAGAAAGCTTTTAATGCACCTCAACTCTTAATCTAGAGGAATCTAGAGGAGTATCTCCAGAGCCCTTCACGAAAAATTCGAACTTACTCTTGGTTATACTCTTAGCGTGTTAGCAATTAGTTTTAAATTCACATATTTGTCCTAGATTAGCTTGTGCACCTATTCACCCCCCCTCTAGGTATACTTTCATTTGGTATCAGAGCCTACGCTCCTAATATTTAGTTTAACTACCTAGGAGTGTGATCCTCATTGCTAATCTAGAAGGTGAGAACACTCGCCTAAAATTTTTGAAAATGCCGCAAATTCCTGGAACACCAAAAACATGTGCATGTGGCCATAATATAATATAGAGAGAGTAAGAGAGAGATGGAATCAAGAGAGAGAAAAGAGAGACATCAAGAGAGAGCGAGAGTTAGGGAGAAATTGAGAGGGGGAGGGAAAGAGAACTGGGAGAGAGAGGGGCAGGCCACGGCCTGGCCTGGCCATGGCTGGCTCTAGCCAGGGGCGAAAGAGAGAGGGAGAGAGAGTGAGCTCAGAGAAAAAAAGAGAGAAGGAAACAAGGGGGTGAGAGAGAGAGAGGAATTAGAGGAGCAGGGGTTGCTGCTCATGCAGCCCTTACAAAAAGGGGACCCATGGTGAGGTGGCTTGGCCGACCAGCCGGGTGGCCGGGGGTGGCCATGCTGGCCATCCCAAGGAGGAGGGTGAAGAAGAGGTGACGTGGAGATGCGTTATGGTGTTGTTGGATGATAGAGGTGATGGTGAAATTAAGGATGGAATTATGAAATTGAAGGAGAAGGGAGGAGGAGGAATGGGGGATCGTGGTGGTGGAGTTGAGGTGGTGGAAGTGGTGGTTGATTTTGATTTGGAGGTGGAGATGTTGATAGTGGGTTTTGGAGGAGGAAGGAGATGGTGGGGGTTGGAAATGGAGAGGGGAAGTCGGATCCAGGTCGCCGCTAGCCAAGGGGGTCGCGGGAGGTGGTCGGCGCTGGGCCCGAGGTCGTGGTGCACTCAATGGAGAGAGAGGGAAAGAGGAATAATGAGAGAGAGAGAGAGAGAGTTGAAGAAGGGGAGAGAGAAATTGCGATTGGGGAAGAATTAGAAAGAGTTGATAGACAGAGGAAGAATTGAGAGAGGGAGAAGAGGAGGAAGAGGGCTATCAGCTGGGTTAGGGGAGAAGAAAAAAATAAAAGGAGGAAGAAGAAGGAAAGAAAAAGAGAAAAAAGAAGGTAAGTAGGAGAGGATATTTGGCGGCGTTTTATGTGGAGGAGAAAAAAGAAAAAAGAAAAAGGAAATAAAAGAAAAGAAAATGAGGAAAAAAGATGTGGAGGAGAAAAAAGAGAAAAGAAGGAAGAAAGAAAAGAAAATATCCGGATAGATATCCCGGATCTGGAAAATACCGAAAATATCGAAAAAGTTAGAAAATTAGAGTAATTCAGAAAACTTTTCAAATATTCTCAAAATAGTAAATATTATTTTACGGTTCATGGTAAAATCAAATTCAAGAAATTCAGTTTAGTTTTCAAAATAAAAATCCTGAAATCAACCATCGATACCGATCTACACCGGCTCGGCCAGATTTTGATAAATTCTGAAAAATCTCCAAAAAAGTTTTAAGATAGAAAATAAGATTCTAAGAAGTAATATGAAAGCAATTTCTACAAATTTAACTCTATTTATAAATTAAAAAATTTGAGAATCGGTCAGCGGCACCGGTCGACACCGGTTTTTAAGATTTTGCAAAATAATTTTGAAAATTTTCAGAAAATCATGAAAAATCTAAATATTAAAAAATGATATTTGAAACTAAAACTGATCAAATCTGACTGCTAAAAAGATCAAATCGAGTAATACACTAGGATTGGGTCCCCGGTTCAGACTTGGGCTGACTCCGATTCCACAAATTCGGATCCAATGCAAAACAGTCACATAAATAATCATAAAAAAAACAATGTGAAAAGTAAATTGAAAATATGATCAAAAAAATTTTGAATACGGATCTAAGTACGTATTCTGGGAAAGGAGTGTTATGTTTTGAAGCATCTTCTTGTACTCCGAGAGAGCGAGAGTTCGGACGCGGAGTGGACAATTGTTGGAGTGACTGACAGTTGTTAGAGCCCCATCCTTTGGCGTGATCTTTCACCAAGTAATCGGAGCATCTTCTTGTACCCTGAGGGAGAAAAAGTTAGAATGCGGAGTTGACAGTTGTCAGAGTGACCATACAATTGTCGAAGCCCGAGATACCAGTGTGACCCTTCACTGAGCAGTCGGAGCACCTTCTTGTACTCTGAGGGAATGAGAGTTAGGACATGGAGTCAACAGTTATCAGAGGGACTTGACTGCTGTCGGAGCTTGCCTCCTGGGTGATTTATTTCAATCTCTCCGCAATGCCCTTTAGTTGTCAGGGCGAGAGTCCGATGTAAGTTAGGGGTCAGGATGAGAAACCGATAGTGACTGTCGGAGCCATCAGAATGACTTTCTTCTTTTAGGAAAGCCTCCGTGTAGGTCTGAACCGTCAGGGTGAGCACCCGATATAAGTTGTAAGAGCGACCATCAGGAGTGCTTCCATCATTCCAGAGTGACTATGTATAGGTTTGAGCCATCAGGGTGTGGATTTGATATAGGGTGTAAGAGCGAACATCATGAGTGCTTTCGTCATTCAGGAGTGACTCCGTATAGATATGAGCCATTAGGGTAAAGACCCGATATAGGCTATCGGAGTGATCGTCAGGAGCGCTTCCTTCTTTTAGTAGTGAGTCTATATAGGTCTGAGCTGTCAGGATGAGGACCTGATATAAGCTCTAAGAGTGAACATCAGGAGTGCATCCGTCATTCAGGAGTGACTACATATAGATCTGAGCCGTCAGAGTGAAGACACGATGTAGGCTGTAAGAGCGACCATCAGGAACCCTTCCGTCTTTCGGGAAAGCCTCCATATAGGTCTGAGTCGTCAAGGTGAGGACCCAATATAGGTTGTAAGAGTGACCGTCAGGAGCGCTTCCGTCTTTCAAGAGAATCTACTGTAGGTCTAGCCGTCAGAGTGAGGACCCAATATAGGCTCTCTGAGTGACCATCAGAAGTGCTTCCGTCTTTCAAGAGAGCCTCAATATAGGTCTAGCGGTTAAGGTGATGACCCGATATAGGCTGTCGAAGTGGCTGTCTGGAGCATTTTCATCTTTTTGGAGAGCCTCCTTATAGGTCGAGCCTCAGAATGAGAACCTGATATAGGTTGTCGGAGTGACCGTCAGGAACACTTTCGTCTTTTAAGAGAGCCTCCGTGTAGGTCTAGCCTTCAGGGCGAGGACCCGATATAGGCTGTCGGAGTGACCGTCAGGAGCGCTTTCGATTTTTAGAAGAGCCTCCGTGTAGGTTTAGCCGTCAGGTCAGGACCCGATATAGACTGTCAGAGTAGCGGTGCCAAGTGGGCCGGGCCGGGCCAAGTCCGGGCAAGACCAGCCAACAGCCAGGCCTGGCAGGGCCCGCGCTCGCCCGGCCAAAAGGGGGCGGCCCGAGCCTGGATTCGGGTTCCATTTTTGGAACTTGGGTCTGGCCCACAACCCGGGTGAGCGGACCCGGGCAAGACCCAGGTCGTGCCGGGTCGGCCCGGCCTTATTAAAAAATCAAAAATCAAAAATTCTTTAAAAATTCTATAAAAATCTATAAAATATCTAAAAAATTACTAATCCAAGTGAAAAAGTTGCCAAAGAAAATTACAAGTTGTGAAATAAAAATATAATTTTTTATTAATAATTCAATAAAATGGATAATGGATACAAATACAATTGAAGTATAAATTAAAATTTTTAAATTTTATCATTAATAAATTAAAAAGTACAAGTCTTCATACATTTTATTATTCATAAATAAAAAAATAAAAGTCTTCATTCATCTTCTGGGGAGTCTTCAAGAGTGTCGTCCAGTGGCAAATTTAGGGCTTCCCACTAATCATTACTAAAACTAAAATTACCATGAAATCTAGAACCAGAATCTTGATTAGATCCAGCTGATGAAGAATTGACATCCATTTTTTTTGCTAATTTCTAATTTTACAAGAATATAAATACCGGATTGAGAGTTTGCAGAGCTTGAGGACTTGAAAGCGTATAGAGCTTGAGGACTTGAGGCTTGAGAGCTTGTAGAGAAAGCTTGTATAGAGAGCTTGTAGAGCTTAAAGACTTGAGAATTTTAGAAATTTTTTAGAGCTTTAAGAGATTTTGGTTGTGATGAAATGGAATTGGGAAGATGAAGTATTTATAGAGGAGAAGAAAATTAATTTTTTACAAATTTTTTTGCGAAAAAACCAACAAAACAGCCATATGCCTGTTGGGGGGTATTTGCAAAAAAAAAATTGTAAATACCCCCCAACAGCTATAATAGTCATTGGGGCTGATCTGGGGGGTTTCTGCAAAAAAATTTGCAAAAACTCCCCTCCCCCGCCCCCAACGGCTATAATAGCCATTGGAGAATTGGTCGGACCGGGCCTGGCCTGGTAGCCAGCGATTATTATGGCCGTTGGGATTCCCGGGCCCAGACCTGGCACGGCCCGGCGAGCCCTTGGGCCGCCTTTAGCGGACCCGGGGCAGGCCCAGCCTCTAGCCAGACCCGGGCCCGGGTCCTTCGTGGGCCAAGCCAGGCCTGTGCAGGTTGCCGGGTCGGCCCGGCCCATTTGATACCCCTATGTCGGAGTGACCGTTAGAAGCGTTGTCGTCTTTCAAAGCCTCCATGTAGGTCTAGTCGACAGGGTGAGAAGCTGATATAATATAGGCTGTCGGAGTGATCGTCAGAAGCGGTTCCATCTTTCAGGAGAGCATCCGTGTAGGTCTATTTGTCAGAGTGAGGATCCTATATAAACTGTCGGAGTGGCCGTCAAGAGAGCTTCCGTCTTTCAGGAAAGCCTCCATGTAGGCTTAGAGGTCAGGGTGAGGACCTGATATAGGCTGTCGGAGTGACCATCAAGAGCGCTTTCGTCTTTCAGAAGAGTATCCGTGTAGGTCTAGCCGTCAGAGTGAGGTCTCGATAGGCCGTCAGAGTGACCATCAGAAGCACTTTCATATTTCAGGAAAGCCTCTATGTAGGTATAGTCATCAGGCTTAGAACCCGATAAAAGACTGTCGGAGTGACCATCAGAAGCGCTTTCATCTTTCAGGAGAGTCTCCATGTAGGTCTAGTAGTCAGGGTGAGACCCGACATAAGCTATCAAAGTGACCGCCAGGAGCGCTTCCGTCTTTCAAGAGAACCTCTGTGTAGTCTAGTCATCAGGGTGAGGATCCGATATAGGCTATCGGAGTGACTGTCAAGAACGCATTCATCTTTCAAGAGAACCTCCGTGTAGGTCTAGCCGTCAGGTTGAGACCCAATATAGGCTGTCGGAGTGACCGTTAGGAGTGCTTCGTCTTTCAGTAGAGCCTCCGTGTAGGCCTGAGCCGTCAGGGTGAGGACCCGATATATGCTGTCAGATTGACCGTAAGGAGAGCTTTTGTCTTTCAAAAGAGCCTTTATATAGGTCTAGTCATCAAGGCGAGGACCCAATATAGGCTGTCGGAGTGACCGTTAGGAGCGCTTTCGTCTTTCTGGAGAACCTCCTTATAGGTATGGCCGTCAAAATGAGAACCTGATATAGGCTATCGGAGTGACTGTCAGGAGCGCTTTCG